>MU864028.1:0-70479 GCA_033296885.1 Triangularia verruculosa | reverse complement strand
TTTGGTGGTTGGAATTGGTGGTGATGTAGGTGGTGGTGGTGAAGCAGGGGTCGAAACCGGTTTTTGCAGTACCAATTTTTTTGTCCACCGCGTGCATGCTTACTGGTAGTTTGAACGCAATAAAGGGGCCCCCTTTTACCTCGCTCACAAACTGGAGTAAAACACAACCTACCTGCATCAGTGCAAATACCTTACGTACACGCTCAGGACCCTACATTGCAACAGAACAAAAACCCCGGCTCTGCATCATAGGTAAATTACCCGCTCTTTTTTTTAGCAGATAGTAAGCGGAGAGAAGGATGCACCGCTCTTGAATAGCCCTAAAGGGACTGTGCAACACTCGGCCGGGCGTTGCATACTCCCCATGGGGAAGAGGGGAAGAGCAGGACAAGAAAGGAATGCAGATCCATTCCACGGGAACGTCGGGAGCGGTTTTGTTTCCGCCAACACGTGTTGGGTCCGGGGCAGGCCATTTAAGCTTGAGGCTTTGGGACACACGCCTATACGTAATACGTTCGTGTTCGCAGTCGTTACCTACTTGACCTCTGAATGGAACTTTTCAGCGTTTGTGCTGGCAAATTATGGGGTTCATGTATCATTTTCACACCTGTCAACTGTCACGGTAGACCTAAAAATAGGATGGCTGCTGGGTAAGCTTGGTAGCGAACAAGCCTAGGATGGAAACCAGAGCATCTAAACCACGGCCAAACACACCCGGCTTGGCCATTCTGGGGTAAGAGCGTAGTACAGATGGAATGAAATTCACTACAGGCAAGGATGCATGTTCGGACTTCAGCCGAGATTATGAACCCAAGTTGGGCAATACCATCCGAACAAGTTCCTGATCCTGTTCAACGTGCCACATTGTCTTTCAAAATGTGCGAGCTTGGTACCCATGTAGGTGTCCAGCTTATCCCTCCGTGACCCCAGACCTGATTCAGGATCAATGTCTTTTCGACTATTAATTGGACAATGATCTCCCCATTTCTTGTCCTGATTCTGTCATCTTGATCTCATCAACCGACTTTGACGGACACAATGCACTTCTCCACCATCATTTTCACCCTTGCCCTGGGCCTGGGCGTCTCTTCCGAGCCGCTGAACGTTCCCCTTCCCATAAAAACAACCCTTGCTACATTGAGGGCCTCGCGCACCACCACAACGCCACCAAAACCAACACCGACATTCCAGTCTTGCGGTGGCTTCCGAGTCAATCCTGCCACCTGCCCCAAAGGCCAAATCTGTGTTGACAATCCTTACGTGAAGGGTTGCGGTATGGCCTGTGACAGGCCGGGAATATGTGTCGACCCCAGCGAGTTTTGCGGAGGCTTTGCTGGGTTTCGGTGCAAGGGCGACAGAGTCTGTATCGATGACCCTCGCGATGATTGTGACCCTCTCAACGGCGGGGCCGACTGCGGTGGTATCTGTGTCTAGGTGATGGCTTGGAATGGTAACAATCAAAAGGGGTGACCGGCAGGGTGAAGGAATTGCGGCCAGTGCGGGTTGGGAACAGGAGATATATAGGTACCTCAGTTGCATTGAGAGAAACTTAGTACCTATCTTCACCACTATAACTGGCAGCTCCACCGTGCTCTCTGTCACATAGCGTCTGACTACCTAGGTACCTTATCTAGGTGTTGTTGTTGATCCCCTCGACTCATTTGAAACATTAGGTCCTTAATCAAACCACGACCCCGACAGCACCAAAGGCAGCAACACCCGCCACAGCAACCACGTGAGATATTTTAGTTTGCCTTGCTCCCGCTGTAGAAATGCTGGTTGTTGTGGTCTCGGGGTCCTGTCCAGTCTCCGTCTCCGCCGCCTCTGTTGTCGCCGTCGTCGCCTCTGACTCAGTCTGGGTCGGCGCTGCACTAATCGTGCTGTTGATGGCCGTGTTGAGCGTTGAGCCACCGGCCCAGATCTCGTTCGCCGTCTTGCATTGGTCGATATTTGTAGCTATCTGCCGAAGGATGTTTCCTGCCATTCTGCCGACGCCAGCACACCGAGTGGCTATAGCATACCCCTGGGACTGGACATCGCTCTGTGACTTCCAGTTCTCGTAGCTGGTAAGGTAGCCGGTATAGGCAGAGGCGACCTCACCATCCGGAACGGACCTTGTTGTTGCAAACTCCTGCTCGCGGGAGCAGTAATCCTCCCAATCGATAGTTTGCGGGCTGGTAATGGTAACAAAGGACCCGGTGCTTTGAAGATCACGGAAGCTGCTGACGAGCCAAGAGGACACAATGGGTGGCGTGGTCGGAGACGCTGCAACCCAAGAACTGAAAAGGCTGCTGCAAACCGAGTTGCGAGAAGTAAGGGAGCTCAAGTAAGCCTCGTCAATGGTGGAGGAGGCAACCCCCTGACGATTGAAGATGTGGTGAACCTCCGGCGCGCCTGTAATGATGGGAGCTCGAGGATCAGGCATCCCGGGCTGGAAGGCTTCCCCGATGACGGAGCTCGACAAGAGAATGATAAATGTTTTGAGACGATACATTATTGCCATTTCTCTTGGTCCAGAAGTACATTCAAGCTGGAAGCAGGGTTAGGAGAGTAGCCAGAAGGTGAAAACACATTACAAAAGCATGGCCCGAGGTCTTTATACCTAGGTAGCCAGTCGTCAATCCATCTTCAGTTCCCGTGACGTGGCAAACCCATGTATCCAAATACTGCGCCACACTGCACCTATCTGTCATGGCCGTTGTTACGAATTACTGTGTAAGGCCTGTGATGTAACTATACCCCATGAACAACGACATATCATTCGCCGGTCTTCCTTGGCAAGGCAACCATGACGTTCTTGCAGCTCAGAAGGCGGTAATGACGGCAAAGATAAATGCTACCTATGTGATGGAAGGAATTCTGGATCGTAATGGGTGGCTACCAGCCTCAGGTGTTGTCTAATTAAGGTCTTACAACTTAGAGTCCCTTACAAGAATTGACTATTATCTTTTCAACCCTTCTCATCTTGTTTTAAAGCTATATGTCCATCTTCCGAAGCGGCTTACGACTGTTTACTATACTTTTGGATCTCTCTAATTCATTGTCAGCCGCTCTGCTTTGCAATGTTGGTCTTTCTTACCTAGTAACTGAATACCTAGATACCTGGTAGCTACCTTAGATACCTACCTACCTAAGCTCTCCATTTCCCAGCAGTGCGTATTCTTCTAGAGAGTATTGCTTTCAATCCCGTCCACCCCTGAAGGAAACCTCTCGGTTATGTATCGCTACGATAGTGGCGGTTAAGTATCTAACGACCAAGCAGGTACATGCTCTGCGCAGTTTCGATACCAAGCTTCATGCTGCCAATTTTTGATGACCCTGGGCTATCACAACCAACAACCCGACTTTTCAGAGAAACTGATCTTCATAGGACCCGCTCTACCAGGGCTGTTGGGGGCCGTTCGGCTCACCGTTGGCTGGAAGACAACCGACGACCGTCAGAATGTAACCACCTATGATCCACCATAACATCCGCCATCAGGAGCGCCAGGCCAGATTGCTGGTATTCTGGGGGCTGTGGCAACCAGAAGCATCAAGACTACGGGAAACACTAGGTAGGTGGCTTGGTTCTGATCTGTCAATAATACCTAAGGTACCTAGTCCCCACACCTCGATGTAAGTACACCGGCATCTGCTGACCTGGATTTTCTTGTCAGCGTAACGCAGAATGCATCAGTTTCCAGCGGAGCGACGGTCCCAGGCAGCCCCAGCACGGCACTACCATCAGCCACGCCACCTGCTGCTTCGGAGACTGTGACCGGAACAGCTTCTACACCAACATCGACGACGCCAACGACAACGCTTACTCTGACTACACCCACTCCATCGGTACCAGCTAGGTCCGTCGACTCACCACGTGGCGCCGTCACAATGGAGTGTCCTGGCGTGAATGGGCTCAGCCTGGGTGTCTCTTCGGGCTCGCGTGGTGAGCTTAGGTTTCGAAGGCTGTGTAATGCCAACTAGATACCCTGACAGGGACGCGGATCCTGAGTTTGGATTGATCGAGGGCAAGAAGATAGCGAGCTTGACAGAGTGTATCAAGGCATGCGCCGAAAAAGACGGGTGTGTCGGTGTTGTGTTTAATGATGGTCCGCAATGCTGGCTTAAGAACGCGCTCGGGACAAGAAAGAAAGATGAGGGAACAGAGGCGGCAATCGTTGTCCAGCGATGAAAAATGTGCCTTCAGATACCTAGGTAAGCTGCCTACGAATAACATGTAGCTTCGTTGAAACAACCTGAGGCTGGGTCGTAGATACTACAGCCTCTCATGAGGTACACTTCAGCGCGTCATCAATGACTCCCCACGTGTGATCGGATATTGTCTTGAGCTGCTCCTCAGTCCAGATTGCCTTGCCTGGCACTTCCCGTCCTTTCTGGTCAATGTGACCCCAAAACCTTCCATCCTTTTCCGCTATTTCGGACACCTCGGAGGTACCTCTCAACATGTGCTCAGCGCAGGTGTCCGTCGACACCGCTACCATACGCATCAAGGCCTGAGATGGAGCACGCAGATACCAAGGTAGGCCCGCCATGAGGTTGGAGGCCACCACGCCAGGAAAAGCATGAATAAAGTGTCGTTGTGTGTTTCCGTTCTGCTTCTGTTGTGTGGCGTGGAACTGGACCATGGCATCGTTCATTGAAATGCAGTGGTATGCAGCACTGGGCAAGCTATAGCCCTGCTTCAGGTCGAGGTCTTTCCAGTCTAGCTTGGCTGGCGCTCCGATCTTGCCATCCAAGACAATGATGACCCGGGCGTTGTTCTTTAGTACAGGAAGAAGTTCTCTGATGAGAAGTTGCTTGCCATAATAGTGAAGAGCCATCTTGTTGTCGATGCCCTCGGCAGTCTCTGTACGGCCGGCCATGGTGAAGATGCCCTGGGTCATGATGAGGAAATCGAGTTGCTGGTCCTGATGGGATGATTTGAATTCGTCCGTATACCGTTTGATTTGGCGCATAGACGAGGCGTCAAGAGCGCGAAAGTCAATGTTGGGGTTGGGGATTCTGTCGGGCTTGTTACGACCACTAATGACGACTCTTGATGATGGATTTTCGCCGGCGAGCCGGCATGCCATGGCATATCCGATACCATTCGTACCGCCGACAACAAGAGCTCTAATTGACATGATGGGCTATCGATATGAGCAGACTGGTAGCTTGCGGCGTGGGCAGTGAGATGGCTTGAAAGACCAGTGGCTCTTGCTATTTGAGCATGTCCTCGCTACTCCACGTCGCGGTGCCATCGGCGGAAAATTGTGCCGAGAATAAAAAGGAGAGAACCGCCCTAACTTGGTCAAGCTCCTCTGGTAGGTAGTTTTTGTGGAGCCCGATTGCTAACTCTCCGACCCTAACCTGGCCGGGGTCGACAGAGCCCGTGGCCGACGTGGAGTTGAACCGCCAGCTCCATCCCGAATGGGGCTTGGAACTTTTGATCTTCCACATTACCCACCTTATCGATGCTAAGGCACCAAGTTCAGAATATATTTTAAACCTATCGGCGAAGCTCAGCCTACGGTACTTAGATAAGTATCTGGCGGCTTAAAGTGAGCGGAAAGTCTCATGGAGGCTGCTGATCAAAACGTCCACCTAAAGGTGTAGGTGCTCGATATAATCCTTTTGCATCGTGCAGTAGGAGGAAGAGCACATCTGAAAGTTCATTGCTCTGGCACTTCTTCGGAGCTCACATGCGTTTTTGAGGCAGCTATGACGCGATTGCCGCTATTTGTCAGCCCTTACCTGATGCACTGACCACATTAATAAGGGACTTAATGTTTGCATGGCATGGCCCAACCTACAAGAGCACATCTTTTCCACAGTTCCGGTCTTCCTAGATATCTGTATCTATCAGTTCTCAACACTAGCCCAACTCACAATGGCAGACGTAAAGCCCGTCCTTATCGCAGGTGCAGGCATTGCCTCGCTTTTGTTAGCACAGTCGCTGCGGCGCTCCAATATCCCGTTTAAAATCTTTGAACGAGATGCTTCATTTGTTTTTCGTGCCCAAGGCTACCGACTCCGTTTGTCCTCCGAAGGCTTGGACGCTATCCAGGCCGTACTGGACGACGAGACTTGGCAACGATTCTGGGATGCTTGTGGCAAGACTGGTGGTCTTGGGTTTGCATCCTTCAACGCCGTGACGGGAGAGCGGACCGAACACCATCTCCTTCCTCCCGCACTGGTTTCGCGACAGGGTGAAGGCAAAACAATCGGTATTTCCAGGGGCGACATGCGCAGAATCTTTGCTCAAGGTTGCGAGGACAATATCGAGTGGGCCAAGCAGGTGACGGGCTACGAGCTCACCGCTGATGGCGTAAGAGCGATCTTTGCAGATGGGACGAGGTCTATCGAAGGCTCGTTGTTGGTTGGTGGAGAAGGCATCTACTCCAAAGTTGCCAAGCAGCTTTCAGGCGGGAAGCTCAAGGTCTACGACACAGGTGCCAGAGGGATTCATGGACAAGCGCCGAGCACAGCCTTTAAAGGGCTCGGAGAAGGGGTTTTTCGGTTGCGGGATGACACACGCCCAGATGGGGCTGTATTCATCATTACAAATGTTCGCCCTGGGGAGATGGATGATCCCAACGTCTCATTTGGGTGGACGATGGGCGGCCATCCCGGCGTGATTCGAGCCCCAAACGACGACTACACTATCGTGGGCAAGACGGCTGCTGACATGGCCAAATCACTGACTCAGAATTGGCACCCTCGGTTTAGACCGCTGTTTGACGATATGAACGAGTCTGAAGCCGCCTTCTGGAAAATTACCTGTTCGACACCCTCGGGAGTCCCTGAGTGGCCCAACGAACCACGCGTTACTGTCATCGGCGACGCTGTTCATTCCATGACGCCTGCAGGTGGAATCGGCGCCAACACAGCTGTAAGAGACTCGGCCCTCCTTGGGCGTCTCCTACGTGAAGCGGGCGGATGCAGCCCAGGGGTCACAGCAATCTATGAAAAGGAGATGAGGGTCTATGCCAGTGAAGCTGTTCGTGAGAGCTATTCAATAGCCGTGAAACAATTCGGGGTCTCCATTGATGAGGAGACCAGCTTGGCGGTCTAGACACAACCAATCTGACAATGTGAGGTTCTGAGCGTGTAATTTCATCGCGAGATGTGTCTAAACCAAATTGAGGGTGGCAGTAATGTGCACATAGGAAACCATGCCAACTAAAGGCAACTTTGGCAGATTCCCTGTGTGATAAGAAGCCGAGTTACGCACCGTCGGCGTAATGGTCACTCGCTGGGTTATGGTGATGCTTTGGGTTTCCGTAATCTGCGACTCGGACGTGGTCGTCACAACTTCCTGATTGTCAGCAGAAGACCTTAGGTGTCAGGTAGGTACCTGAAGGCACAGCAGGGGGTCCATGTTGCAAAAGTAAATACCTACCACCACTGTCTACTCGTTGGGCAGATTCAGCCGCACATTTATTTGGCCTCGATCATGCTTAGCACAACCTGGAAGAGATACGTCAGCAATGACAATGTTGCTCCGAAACCACCTATCATTCGTCAGTGACTGCCAGCCTATCATGTTTATCTCTCTGATAAACTGCATTGCCCCACTCACGCCACCCTCCAACCCTAACCGCCCGGGAGGAGCTTAACACTTGTGCCCCTCGTTCTACACTAGCAGCAGTAAAATATTGGCGCAAGATTTCCGTCACACCTCAAGATGGACAGGCATCACGAAACCCTCGACCCCGATGCGGCTGTCCCTTCAGATTTCCAGCGGATCTACATTGGCAGTTTGGACTACTTTGCGAAACCGGCTGACGTGGAGACATTGCTCGTCGACGCCAACCTCGAGACCTTTCAGAAAATCCACATTTCCATCGATCCCATTAGCGGTCGAAACCCGGGCTACTGTTTTGTCGAGTTCTCATCGCCTCAGGAGGCATCCCATGCTTTGAATGCCCTTGCCGGAAAGTCAGTCCTCGGTCGGGTTGTCAAACTGGGCCCTTGTGTCCCTAAAGGTCATGCACGATCATCTCGTGGGGACGGGAGGTCTGCTAATTCTGAGCCCGTATTCCAGAGATGGGGTGATTGGAAGGGAGCCGATGAGGATGCGCAAGAACGGCAGACGTATGTTTCGAGAGCTCGGGGCTGGAATCCACCTAGTGAGCAAATAGAAGGCCAGCAGGGGCCATATGCTGCCTTGAACCGTCTGCAGAGCCACACCAACAAGGACGGCACGCGTATCCGCATCGATGGTCTCGACAAGATGATGAACCAGGAGCACAATGACTCTGAGATCCGGAGCCTTCTTGCAGGATTCGAGGTGTAAGTTACCCTATAAATAATATGGAACTCTCCAGGTCAACTAACACGAACGTTTTAGTGTTGCCATTGGCAAACGTGTCATCCCGTATTCGCTCAGATCTACGCCGGGAAACCACCACCACTGTTATGTTGACCTTGCCTCCCACACGGAAGCGGACCGTGCTGTCAAAGAGCTGAACGGGGCAGCGATGAATGGAGGGGCGATTCGTGTCTCCATTGCTCGTGATGGGCGAGGCTCCAACCAACATGGTAGCCACCAGCAACCAGGAAGGGCTGGTCAGAACGACTACAGAGTTCGAGAGGAACGCAGCACAAGCAGAGATATCATGCAGAAAAGCAACTGGCGGAATGTGGGTGGTGCTTGATCTTGATCTGCACTAGGTCTATTACCATCGTTCTCCTTGCCTTCCTCCCCTTTAGACACGGATTATAGGTACCAGTAGTATTTACCACCTTTCATAGATCAATCCAACTTTCTCCACCACAGCGTACCCTCAATCGTGGCATCTGAGTTGACAGGGGCACTGAGTCTCAGAAATGTACCTCCATTTCGGCCCCCCTGCTTCACAATCCGGTAGTTTCGTTTTTGAGTGCCGCCGACCCACGATGGGGTATTGGTCACATGGAGCGGTCCATGCAGGACGGCCCCGGATCTTTTGGTTGAGGGAACATCCGGATTGATTGACAAGCCGCCGGCATAGGCAAGCGTTGTTTTGGCGACGATGGCCCACGCGTCATCCAGCTCTGTAGTATTGCGAGGAGGCCATACCATATTCGCTCCATTTTCGGGAAGTTCCGAGACGTTGAAGGATGCCATATGGGCCGACATATAACCGGTGCTTGTGTAAATGAGCAAACCTGTGAAGGCGCGGGCTTTGAGCTGTAGGTATCTCCACGCTGTCGTTGATTCTACTCCTGGTGATGTTGAGGAGTTCGTAAGTTCCCGCTAGTGCCGAGAGGATAGCTTGATGCTTCATGATCCCCGGGTTTCACACTGGCTGAGCAGGTGGCGCAGACTTGTAAAGATTAATAACAAGATAGAGCAAACTGTATGTATACTGAGTTTAAGAGAAAGTTGATGGGATGGACTCTGGGCGGGGCAACAAGCACCAACTTTTAACCGCAGTATTCCCCAGAACCAGGCTGTGCTGACACACGATACTGAAGGAAAATGTAGCTAGTTTTGGTCAGCAATCGGCATGATTCGGAACGTTGGGCTGATGTCAGCGCCAGTCGAACATGTCAATGGTACTGTACAACTGAGACAACCAACTAGGTAGGTAGGTAGGTAGGTAGGCATCATTCCCAATGACCGCCGTTATTCAATGCTGTTCTGTCAGCCGGTTCCAGGGGACCCATGGTTTGATGACGTTAGAAAGCCTCCTCATTGGAACTGAAGCCCATAGTCTGTAAAATTGAACCGCAAAGCTATCAAACACTTGGTACCTTCCTTGTGTATTACTTCCCACTATCTATCCATGATCTTGGTGATATAAGAGTCATGATGCTTCCACTACAAAAGATGACCTCCATCGATGAGGGCACGAAGATCAGGCTGCACCCCTATCTTGTCCACAGGCGGATTGGATGTTGTTGTTCCGCCGAGCTTGATCAGGTCCCGGAGCGCAAAAGCATCCAGCTTCACCCCACGGTTCACGCTGACCATCCCCTGAACGCTGAGTGCCGCGCCGGCGATTATGGGTGCGGCTCCCGATGTGCCATCAAAAGGCAAATACGTGTCGATGTCGTCGCCCGGACCCGTAACCGAGGTTGTCATGATATTCTCTCCCCACGAATGAACATCGATGCGAGCTCCATAGTTAGACTCGAGAACTCGAGTGCGAGGCACAGTCGAGGTTGCTGCACCGACCATTATGGCCCCAGAATCGCGAAATTCAGGGCTGCTTGGGTTGAGAATCGATGCCGGGGCTGCACTACCGATGCGGAGGATGGGAGCATCCAGATCTTGCTGGCCATTTCCTGCAGGTTCAATGACCGTAATGCCTAGGGAGGTGGCAAGAGAGATAGCGTCATACACCGCATCGATAATTTCCACGGGAAACATGTTGCCGTTGGCGTCCGGGACCTGTATCTCAAGCAGCATGGCATCACCAAAGCCAAGAGCATCAACGGCGTCGAGAATTGCCTCTGGATAGTTCTCAAAGGGACCGCCGCCGACAATGCGCGTCACACCCACGACGTGTCCCTGGGCCCCTGGGATGATGCCAACACCGCCAATGTTGTTGTCGACCATCAGCATTTCACCAAGAACAGCTGTTCCGTGCCGATAGTTGGACTGGTATCTGTCTTTGACATTCAGCCCGGCTAGGAGGGTGATATTGGCATCCACCTATTGAGGTTCCCTCTGTTAGCCATGCACCCCACATTGAGAATCTGTAAACAACAGGCGACGTACCAAGTCTTCGTGGTCCAGCTTCCAGCCTCGCTCAATGTCAATGATGGTGGTGTTGGTCCCATCACCGCCAGGGAATCCCCAAGCGTAGGGAGCGTTGATGCCGTCGCCTGCGGGCGTCATGTAGCCCTGCCCTGGGAACAAGGGGTCATTGGAAGGGTCGACCGTTGGGAGGCTTCCGCCACTGAGCGGATGGCAACTGGTCACCTCTTTGTAGCCGGAGAGTTTGGACAGAAGATCAGTGAGCGCTTGGTCATCTTCGCCTTCAGGGACCGGAAAAAGCACCTGAAACCATGTGCTAAAATCGGTTGGGACATAGTCCGGGTTAAGAACAGTAGCCCTCTCGACCAACCGAGTGATCCTGGCTTGTGGGATGGTGGTGATTAGAGGAAACACGCTGAATTTGATTTCTCTTTTGCCCAGACGAGAGTCTCTTTGGGCCTTCCGGATTAGCTCCTCGACCGACCGAATGCCGTCCAGAGAACGCGACGAGACGTCTGTTGCTTTGCTGATCTTGATAGCAATTGAGGACCCAGGATAGATTGATTCACTCCGTGCCACTGCTTGACCCACGGGGGAGGCCGAGACCCAGGTAGTCGAGAGCGAAACAGCTCCCAAAAGCCAATGAAGAGCAAGTCTAGTCTTGAAATGATACATATTGAGGTAAAGTGAAGTGAACTGGCACTCTTTCCAACACATTCAGCAGATACTCAATTCCCGCTCTGGCTCTTATTATACTTTTCTGCATGCCCGTAGCTGAGGCCGCAAGGTTGCCGCCCAGGGACCACGACAGCACCTATCAAGGGTTCGACTGCGCCTGATCCTTTACTGGCTTCCATGTCAACCTTGTTTCTCGTGTTCGCACAGATCGCAGGCTTCACCTCCCACGCTTGTCTTGGGAAAAGCTTGCGAAAGCAGGGTTTTGCGGTCTCATGACGCCTGGGCATTGTCATGGCGATCATTCCCGGTTGTCGACAGGATGAACTTTCAAGGGGCCCTGGATAGGTCTAACCCAAGGTGAAGATTTGACAAGACATTTTGGTCTCGGTGTACCTACCCAGACTTGGGCATGGAACGTGAAGCACCTTTGGCTTGCTGACGCCAAGAAACAATACATGAGTAACGTTATCCGAGAGATCCGGTCACCACCACGGGTTTGAATACTGTAGCTCATTGGGTAGGTACCTTATGGAACATTATGTAGAATCATATATGCACGAAATACATACCTAATACTTAGGTACCTTGTGTTCCAAATCCAAACAAGGACTAATCCAATCACTGACTGGAGCATAAGTTTATGACCTGAAAGGCTCGGTCACACATCAAACGATATAGCTACTAGGGTACCTTACCAGCCTGATCAGCGAAGGAGCAAAGGATTCCAATAGTTCGTTTTAGGTAAGCACCGCAAATCTATACCAAGATGTCAAAACCAGGACGTTCTCAATATTTACCTACGTATATACCCTACCTACCTAGGTGCACCGGCCAGTAAAATTAACTCCATGTCGTCAGGTTCGTGACGGGGGCTTCCAGAACCGTGGCACAGCCATGCTTTTGACCTTGCCGCAGAGAAGTCGCGACAGATTGTGGTAGCGAGGGTACCTAACGAGCAATGGCGTTAATTGAAGGGATTGCATTGCAATCATGAGTTCGAGATAGTGCGAATCCGGATCTCAGCAACACCATCAATACCAGGTATTGACACAGGGGGCACAGCTTCCTTGTCACAAAGCGCGGCCTGGATCATATACAAGTTTTTTCTGGACCTGATGCCAGCTGCATAATTTGGGATCAGGATCAGGGTGAAGCTAGCAAGCCACATGTGTCTCCAGTCATGTACTTCTTCACGCTCATCTGAACATCGATCAACTCGTCCTCCTTAAACCATCCCGACCGCGGCCCATGGCTAAGGGGCCCATACAACATCCATGCACTAAGAGGTCGTAGGGTCGCATGTCTGGCTTTATCATCGGCCAGGCTAACATTGCCACCAGTCCTTAGCAACGCCTCTTTGTATCCTGCTGGAGGCCCAACTGTGATCTGCTTCCCCAGATTCCCAGCCGCAACGTAAGCAGGGAAGTCCTCTTGGCCTGCGTAGTCCCGCATCACAAAAGGGGCTCTGGCGTACCCCACTGGGGCAAACTCCAAATCCAAAACCGGATAGGAAATGCCATCGAGTGTCAGCATATCTCCCTTTTGACGGGCATAAGCCTGCCCGTTCTCGTTCCAGAAAAAGAAGCCGGTAATCCATCCAGAGAGATGTACTGGCGGTGACCCGCACATCTTCCCTGCTCTTCCCGTCACGATCTGGTTCCAAAACTCCTGGGTGGTGGGCGAATCTGGCTGTTTGAAGCTCGAAACAAATCGTGAGAGAATAGGCCGAAGGCGGGCCTTGTATTCCTCAGGTTCTGGGCCAAAGTCGGGAAGACGATCGAGCTTTGCTAGGAGCTTTTCCCAGTCAGAAAGCTCGCCAAGCAGCGTAACCGACGGCAAACCACAAACGGGTTTACCGATGTATTTGAAGTATGCCTTGGTAAGGCCCATCATCAAGATGTTTGCTGTCATAATATCGCTTTCCGTTGTGGTAGAAAAGTTGGGCATGATCCAGTCTAGCAGCCAATCGGTTTTGACTCTTGCTTGAATCTCATCTTTGAAGCGGCCCAGAATGCGGTACCAGGTGAGGTCCTTGACGAGAATCTCCTGCTGCCCTTCGTGATTGACGAATAGCTTTCGGATCTCTTCGGCATGCGATGTCATGTAAAAGTTCATCTGCACCAAAATGGTGAACCAGACCTCTTCCGGCCGTACAACCAAGTGCAAGTGCTCACCCCACGCTTGAATCGCACCACGGATGAATGAATCGCCGGAAGGGTACAATCCGGGAGCACTTGACATATTGGCCGTCGAGTAGGAGCTCAAAATCACCTTGACGGTGTTGTTGGTGCTCCAAAGCTCATTAGGTGCTGATTCACGGAAGTAGGCGTCTTCTGTTGTTGCTAGAATCGGATAATAGCTTGTGTAGGGCTTTGGATCACCCCCTGGGAGGATAACGACAGCTGAGGCCGTGGCCAACAGCCAGAATCCTAGAAAGAGCATACTGTCGGCTTTGGTTATGGGACTATGGGTGCTGGTTTTGCATCTATCCTCAGAGCAGGTAGTGCTCCCTTTGTAGGACTTTACGGCTTGACTTGTAAACCCCCCAAGCTCCTGTCGAGGGCTTCCTGTCCCACTCTTGGTGTAATGGTGAAGGATGGAATGGTAGGTAAATAACCGGCTCCTACATTGCAACAGTACCATCCTGACTTACGTCCTTCCTTGATTTGACTCTTTCCGTCGAAAGCAACACCTCCAAAGACAAGACGCTAAGCAGCCAATGGAGACAGTCCAACCTGCTATTGGTGCGCTCCAGACACCAAGTTGTTGCGGATAAACTACATGTCTCGGCATAGCTGCAGCGGCTAAAGAAGTGAGTGTAGACACGAGGATTAACCCCGCGCAGAGCCGAGGATCCTTTCAGTCTGTATAAGGAAATACGGAGCCCATATTTTCAACACCAAAAACAGCATGATGGTCGATACCGGTCTTGCAGACCCCAACTGGAAAGCCTCAGGGTGTCTACTTGATGCCATCAAACCGTGGGCAGGATGAGCTGTCGGGAACATATGTGGAGCAGGATTGTATCACAGAGATCGAAGCAAGGCTCGATGGAGCAGCTCATAGAGGTGGTATTCAGGGAGGTTATATGCAGGTTACTTAGGTAAGGAGCGGGGTGCTCAGGGAGCTTGGCGAATGGGTATGACAGGCGGGCGGAATGCTCTACGAGTATATATGGTCCTGTACGCTCCTTTGGAAGCTCTTCTTTTATTTAGTAAATATTAACAGAAGGTAACTACGTGGGTTCCAAACTCAGCAACATAGGTGCTTAGGTACTGTCAGTGACGTGAAGAGCCGGTAAGGTTCGAGGGGGTTCATGATCTTGTTTCTAGATCCAGTAATAGTAAGCACCAATGCTCAATGACTGCCTGGTAACTTCAGCAAATTACTCAAGCAAACCTGAAAGCTTCTTTCAAGAGATCCCATGTCATCCAGTCCGGTAACAAGATGTCCCTCCGCTTACCTAGGAATCATATCCTGTACCTAAGGTACCTAGGTGATCTTAAACTTCATGGCCTGACTGTAGCCACTGAAGAGGTATCCAGTGCTATCCATCGCCAAGGTACAGCGGCCCCAGCTAGGAGACGAGCCCAAATGAGTCTCAAAAAACTGGCGGCTCTGCCTGGGCACCAGAGAAAAGGGCGCGCAACCGCAAAATATGTGTGGACAAGGAACACAGTTACTTAAGGGATGTGTGTACAGATCGGGAGATAGATACCTCATTAATAGACACCCGTAGGTGATTAAATCTAGGTATTTGAAGAAGATCCAATGTGAGAAGCGACAGCATTTACCTTAGGTTGACAGATATATGTCGACCTGATCATTGTATCTACAATTTCGATGAGCATTTTGCAACACCCGGAGCGTGCATCAGCATACCTGACCTTTCGCGTACTTTGCATTGTGTCATTGCCCAGGTGAGCTCAAGCTGGTGTATCATCAAATAAGGTAGCTAACCCTGATAGGTAGGTACCTGGGCTTAGAATCGAAAAACAGATCTTTCTTTCCACCGAACGAAATAGCCCACAGAATTAGGGCAAGAACTACGATTAGAGGATGATAAATAGAACATGAGGCATCCTTCTCTTTTTGACGGGCATTCGTATGATTCCTGAAGTGGTCCTGAAAGATGATGGAGAGCTGGCTAGGTACTTACCCTACCTGTGTTCCAGCGATGACTTCGATAAGGATGAACGAGTTAGGTACCCAGCTCCAAAAAGACTTCTCTCTGAATGGAAACAGATTTAGGATCGGAAAGCAACGTCGTATATTTCTCGAGTACTGCGCAGGAGTAACTTGAGATGCTTGTTTGGCATGAGAGATGACTTGGAGCAGACTCACCACGCCTCACAATCTCTTTATGGCATGCGGGATAGGTGAATCCCGTCGGTGGAAGACATTCACAATGTCGCCATCTTAGCAACTGCCGAAACTCAATCACGCTGCTGAGATAGGTTGGGAAAGGTTACATAGGGTATATTGCCTCCAAGGTCAGCCTAATCTGCGTCCACGAATCCTTCAACCTGAACGATTCGTTGCGACAGAAGAAGCATCCGTGCTCAGTTTATAACCGGACGACTGGACAAATAAATGCCACCAATATTATCCTGTTACTTCGAGACATAGCACTTCGGCAGATATTTGACCCGAGATCATAGGTTTCCATATTGAGCACCGGCATAGTCGCCCCCATACTAACAGCAACACGATCTCTTGGTTCTGCGATACCCAAAGACAGATAAAAGAGGGTTATCAGGATCATAGCGGCCGGTATATTGCTCGTCATCCGTCCAACTCCCTCGCAACGCCACCATGATTCCTTTGGTAGTTGTCACATGTACTCTGGCTGCGGTCGTGACCGCATATACCGATATCCGACACAAGCGTTTCATGATCAAGAACATTGACCCCATCGTTTACCCTGGGCAGTACCGTTCTCATATGCACTCGTTCTTCGGTTCAGATGCTGTAACCAAGGATCTATCTACTACGGCTGAACTTCAGAAAGGCTGTGCCTCTGGAGAGAATCCCAACGACTTGTCGGTGTATTGTAAGCCCTCCATTCCCTCCTGTATCAAGCACTGGACCTAACCGGAGGGAAATCTACAAAAGGGATCCCGACTCTCTATTACGTACGGGGTCCAAACGACTTTGTAGAGGTCAATCCGGGAATGTTCAGCACGTACTATGAAAACATCGACAAAGCCGAGATTCCGTATCCACAAGACTTTTTTGCGATTGCTGGAAATGCAACAGCGAGAAGCCAGAGCGATGTCAACGAAGGCACCACCGGACTTACATGGTGGTGTGAAAATGGACCGGAAGACAGACAAAACCGCAATCGAGCACTCATGCCTCGTGTTACCTGCAGCGGCAATATCCAGGTCATTCTCCGGTTCCCCGATTGCGTCAAGACGAGCAACATTAAGAATTATGCCTACGCAGCAGCAAACGGTGGCCGTTGTCCAGCAGGCATGAAACGTGTTCCGCAGCTACGGTTCTCTGTTCGCTACAACGTTCGCAGTCTCATCCCCAAAGGCTGGTCTGGCGCCCCCCCGCTAAAGCTGGCCTGTGGCGAAGTGGGTGAAGGGTACTGTTTTCATGGTGATTTCATCAATGGCTGGTTTGACGACGCCCAGAAGAATCTGTTGAAAGCCACAAGCCGGAACCAGTGGTTGAGGGTTGATGGCGCTCGGGGTGAAGGAAAGGCGGGCACAACATGTGGGCCAAAAGATCGGGAGCCAACAAAGGGAACCAGTGATTACATTACTAGTGTGGATATGATGACGATGAGCTAGACATGAATATACGACTGTTGCGTTTCTCCATCGGCTTTGCTTGGTATCTGAGTGAACAGCACATGCCCGTATGAAGCTCTCACCAGCTCTGGCCCAGCCTGAAGGACAACAACACGATGTGGAAGACCGCGCTTCATACTGGGTACTTGCTGTTTGACACAGTCCATCCTCCCCAATAGTATCACGATCGATTTAACCAGGTATTGTCTTCGCTTTGCAGAGTACCGGTAGGTCCCTCCAAGCACTCAACTGCCGCTTTCTGCTCCATGCGCCCCGGCATCTTGCAGTTCTTTCCACTCGCTCACAAGCTCGCTACAACCTAATGTGATCTGAACATGCTCGACTAACCATTTCCGGTCAGCTGAATCTCATGATCAATTGCTCGTTTGTGCATCTCACAGCTGACAGGACCATCTGAAACAGCTACTGCATGCAGTCCAGCCTCATATTCGTTCAGCACTTCAGGTTTTGGATGCCATTGATCTGCAGCGCGCTTAAATCCCAAATCAGACGAGTCAGGTATGTGGACACTGGCGGGAATCGATCGATTGTGATGTGTCCGTCCCCGCTCCACTCGCCCTGCCAAACTGAGGCCAATGACAAGTGTCGGTGAGGAAACCACAATCGCCACGTCACGATGCTACTGGACATGGGTCCGCGCTAATCACCAACTGCCCTGCCAAGGCTGTCCACGTTCACAGATTTTGGCAGTCTGGGCCCGTTATCACAGCGGGGAATGGTCTTTTGGGCTCCAAAGCAAACTCCATGTTTGGGTTGGGCTCTGGTTGGTTTTCTTGTGGAGAGTCCATTGGGTACACGACGACCCCCTAGCGTGGATCCAGTCAAGCTGCAACGCCTGGTGCATATTGTGCTGGAGACTTTGGGCACGAAGCGGATTTGGTGTTTTGCATCGTGGAGATTCATGGTGGGTAGGTATCAGGAGATCAAGAAGCAAAGATGCATGTTAAATAGAGTGTGAATTCCCATGGAAGATCGACTTGATATATTCCTCAGACACTCACACAACAGCATCTCCTCAGCTTCATCAACGCACTCTTCACTTTCCAACCCTCTTCCACCAACAACACTCACTACCTCACCTACCTTACCTACCACCAACATGATCGACGCCCAGGAACTTGTAAGTTTTCCTTTGCCCAGGCTCCGTCTACACTCGGGATGCATGACTGACATAGCCCAAGCGCCGCCGCTGGACGGACAAGACTGCAGCCGTTTTCGGCCCTGCGGATCTCAGCAACCACGTTGAATTCCCTGCCCGCAACTACGAGCGCACCTTCGACTTCAAGGGTTGCAAGTCCATCGTCTTCCTCCATGGCGAGCGCAAAGGCACCGAAGAGGATGTGATCCTCATGTCCCAGGGCACCGGCCACATGGTTCTCCCCGCCGGTGTGCAAGTTATCGTCACAGAAGGCTACTCCAAGTGCAGCACCAACGACTCGGCTCCCGCAGCCGGCACCGCCGTCACTTCTTCGGCCCCCAAGCCTGTCGCCGCTCAGGGTGGCGACTGGACTGTTGTCGCTCAGGCCGATGGGTACTAGGCAACCAGCCAGTGCGGAGCAGTGCATCAACAGGAGAGAGTTGACGCTTTTTTCATTCTCACATCGGCTTCTGCCTTGTTGAAGGCCATGCAACAGAGGCATCGGTCACACTTTGTTCGATTCTGTGCGGATTCTTGAAGTCCGCAGCTCTTTGGGATACATTTAGGGTTTTTTTGGGCTTGGGTACTTTGTGGAGGCAGCATTGGGATTACATCGGGCCATTGGGTATCAGCATTACCATCAGCATCAGCATTTTGCATTGTGAACATCATCACAATCGTCAGTAGAGAATACACTTGCATTTGATCTTTTACTTGGCACCGATAAGAAGTGGAATCTTGACTGACCTGTGTTGACGTGTCGGCTATATCACCACATCCGTATTAACCGGCCATCTTCCACTCCCGGCTATCCGCCATCACTCCCAAAGGATGCTACTGGCACTTTTATCAGGGACAGGTTAAACATCAAAACTCTGGGCGTCGTTGCCAAGAGATCATGCCATGCGAACACCGTTGCAAGATGCCTGGGTGGACCTGTCAACTTCTTCGTCGACTTGAAATGACTGAAGCAATCAAATCTCATAGCCATGGCCGGTAGGTATACATGTTGGCAGCCAGCCCCTCACAGTTACTGACATTAATTCTAGGGCCAGAACACCATCTCGTTTTCCCAATGAGACTCTTGTCAATTTTCTCGTTTTCTATCCACCTTGCGTGGGCCCTTCAGACCACTTGCCCAAACCCTCTATTATCCCCATTATCGGCCCCTCTCAGAAAGTCCCCTCTTTTGGTTGATGATGACTCAACTTCTTTTGACATTCCTAACCTCCCCTGGACCCACGAGCCGCTCTGTTCAACCTCATTCTCCACGATTCCAGGCGAAAAGTTCTGTGTCTTCTCGTCCTCTTCCTATAATTTAGGAGCCGGCGTGTCCTTTCTAACCACTCCGGAAACTGCCGCTGGCCTGGTAGCGGTAATCAACAGAGTAGCCGACCAATGGGCAGACAGAAGACATTTCAAACCTCAGGAGGAGATCCAGCACCCTGATCTGCCGTATGCTGTCATTTCCATCCCTGGGAAGGGAAAGGGAGTCATTGCAACGAGGAAAATCAACCGTTTCGAGACCATCATGCGCTCTTTCCCAGCCATCATTGCAGATAACGCCTTTTTCCCGAAAGAGGAGGAGGACGAAGCAGGGGTCAAGTTCAAGGTAACCGAGGGAGGCACACGCAAGGCCACACCAGCGGGAGGACCTGATGGATCAAAGGGGTTTGTAAAGGGGAGAAGATATTATCATCGGGCACTGGAGCAGTTGGGCGACAGACAACGGGTTCTGAACCTGGCGAGGAGCAGAAAGGGAGAGATGCACGTGTTGGAAGATGTCATTCGGACCAATGCATTTGGCATGACGATCAATGGCCGTGACTGCAAGGGGCTTTTCCCCGAGATTGCGGTTAGTTGTCCTGTCTGTCTTTTCTTTCGAGGGGTGGCTGACGTATTGTACTTAGAGAATGAACCATGCTTGCGACCCAAAGTAAGTTGCTCCATTTGAAGCAGAGCGAGGAGACTGACAAGTACCTATATAGTGCCTTTCCACGCTTCACCTCCAAAGATTTGGTCATGTCGGCGGTAGCAACGAGAGATATTATGCCAGGAGAAGAGATCACCATCAGCTGTAAGCCTTGTCACATGATTCTCTGGGAATCCGCTCTAACGAAAACAGATATTCCGCTTGGTATGCCTAGCTCTTACCGTGCCAAGTCTCTAGGAAACTGGCATTTCAACTGCTCCTGTGCGCTTTGCACCGCCCCGCCTGAGGCTAGAGACGCGTCCGACTCCCGCCGCGAGCGGTTGATGGAGCTTTTCTACGCCATGCAGGACTCAGAGACCCAGTATGACGCCTTGATAGATTGGACCCGGGAATTTATCGAGCTGGCTCAAGTGGAAAGGCTCATCACCAAGATTGGGGAATATTATCAGGTATTCATGAAGCTATACTATGATAAAGGGGATCCAGAGAGCGCGAAGAAGTACGGACAGGCTGCTTTGTACTTTGCAGAGATTTTTTCAGATCCTGAGGGTGGATTCTGTACCAGTCTAAGAGAAGACTTGCAGGTGGTAGAAAAGGTACTTGCAGAGACCAAGGCAAAGGCAGCGTAGAGAAAGGGATCGTTTAGAGTAGGCACGGGTAGAGTTAGGCGGGGGGAGAGAATGACATGACGCTTGTACCGCTGGTTGAAGAACGCATTGGTTGCCCTATTGCCGCTCGCTTGGACAGTCGAAGTTACGGAGACAGCTGAATTGATGTAAACAGTCGAGTTACCCGAGCTCTCCGGGAGTGTCGCGTTGTGTATGGGATGGCCCTTGTTATTTTTGTCCGTGGCTTGAGAACCTTTGCCAAATCGCGAGAGAGGAGAGAATGAAGCAGTGGTGCAGTCTGTTAGCTTAGACCTGTTCTCCACAGCCTGGCAGCGAGGGAGGTTTGGAACCATGTTAGCCTCATGACCGTCTCTGGAACTTATACAGGTGAGTTCTTACATTTGATGGCTGCGTCCTTGCTAAACGTGTAGCAGTCTTTGAGATGGGTTTCCTTTGCGCGGATAGAAGTATCGTCAAACAATTTGACCCATGGACTTTTTGGAACAAGATGAACGGACCCACTCATCTAGAGTGCTGCAGTCAGCAAGACATGCAGAATGTACAAGCTATCCGCGTTTGACCAATGGAAGGGCATTTGTCAAACTCGCACATTCGCTTGATAAGATCCGGTCTCACAACAGTGCAATGGACCGAGGCCACGTCTATAAGGTCCAACGCAAAGATGAGAGCCGGTTGCCGGGAGCATCGTTCCATCCCTCTACTCCTTTTTATATATGATTCTGCCTTTCTCTTGTGATTCACGGGCACACCGCAGAAATATGCCATCCAAGCATTCAACCTCGCGGGTAAAGCATTCACACCCCTGTCTAAAGGCTGAACATGCTAGGGAGAAAGGTGCGGTTTCGGTTCATATGTGCTACCTGCATCGCCATCTGCGGACGAGTATCGTCAGTCAAGGATCGGCTGACGGTTACCACGACAACTAACTTCTTAACCGCGCAGGGGGGGTCTAGGGAGCCGTTCAAATCTGCCCAACTAAACTTTCCGGCATGAAAAAATCAAGCCACTCGGAGGCTTTGAGTGGCTAAGGCCCACTTTAGAGGTTCATTTTTAACGAGCGGCTCAGACGGCAGGGTACTTGGAAGATATCAGGGCATTGGAAGAAAGCCACCACAACGTAGGCCACAGTGAAGGTCAAGATATATACCAAATTGACGATTTCCTATCGATTGGGCCCGATTGCATCCCTATACGGTTGGCCATTTAATTGATATACGTGGTGGTAAAATTAGGTGTGAAGATGGCCGAGATGTTGTGAGGAAGGTACCCCCTTAAGGACCACCTGTGAGTCGGCTGTGGCCTGCTCGTCGTCAAATGAACGGCTCGTTAAAATGAACCGTAGAACCGGCCGTGCGCGGCTGGTTATATAAGCCGATGCCTTATTCCAACTAAACTTTCCTTCCTTATTTTATATAAGCCGTGCGCCGAACGGCTCACTGGACCCCCCCTGCGCGGGTAAGTTACCCCTGAATACCAAGCTCACTCCCTCGTTGCCCGGTTGCCTTCGCAACATAATGACGACATGACCTAGTTGTGGTATATGCCGGCAAATAGGCGACCGTCTTAAGCCGAGACAACGGAAGTCTCTCTCTTCCGCCTGATAAGTGCCGACCGTCTCTTTCAACGGCTGCGACCTTGAGTTGCAGTGGATTGCCACTGAATATGTTTTCTTGGCTCTGTATCGTTCAATCTGCATCTCGAGAATGCGGTCTTGACTGAGAGAAATCGATACCAAGCCGCCCTATATTCTTTCCACGGCACTGCGAGGGACATAGCCTGCCTCAATGAAGCCGTGCACTTTGAAGAAAAGAGGCATGTTATGTGAATTATTCCGCTAGTGGGATGAGAGCTAGTAGCGCGGCCATTTCATGAACCGGAACATTTACTCCTTGATTCATCAGGATAAGAGATTGATGAACACATTCCCAGGCATCAAGACGGGCAAAATCGAGAGTAAACTTCATAGCCGAGCCTCCCTGTCCTGCCCAACAGGCCTCGCCACCACCCCGAGCCCAACCAACAAATTGACCCAGTAGTCTGACTAGAGTCCTCTTCTGTGTATCATCAGCCTGCATTTCCCTAGAAAGTGTTACTCGGATGAGCTCTCAATCCTGAGTTTTGAAGGTTGTCCTGGCATCAACTGTGAAACTCTTGTGGGGATCAAGACCATGCTTGGAATCAGGAAGAGCCCAGTCAGCACCGATGGGATGTATCCGTCAACCGCTCCGGTAGTGTCTTGCGGTTATATGAGGAGGCGCTGCCCTGAAGTCTAGGCCCCGAACATGTTCCATGGAGGATGGGAATGACGAGCCGAATACCTCGCGGCCCGCTTCCGATTGGAACAGCGCGTCACCCAGAGTAGAATTGACTGTTCCAAAGACGAGTTAAAAGGGATGCTTTGCGAGCTTTCAAGTGACCGTGGATAACACCATGGATAGGAAGAAGAGGGATTTGGCAAGGATGGAGCATTTCATGGTGCTGAGGGTGAGTGAGATTGTCCGCTTTGGATTGAATGGGCCCAAGTATCTTGAAGTTATTGGGCGATTTATACTCAGTTCTCATCATCTCGACTCGTCTTGTTGCTGCCACTCTCGTCGTGTATCTTGTGCCTATTTGTCAAAACAAGCCCAGGGCTGGTCATCATCTGCAAGGTCGGACTTCTTCGCCGCAGTGTTAATGCTAGGTATTGAAGAGAGTCTAGACGCCTGTGATCCAGGGCTCGTGGTGCTGAGTACTGACCAGGTACAGTAGTCTGTGATAATCGGCCCATCGATTCGATTCCATCGATTGTCAACCCATCCCTGACCCATGACGTCGTTGCGCTGTCACACATCCAAAGTCGAGGTCCCAGGAAAGGCGAGCACCAGCAGGCTTGGTTTGTGCGACGACAGCCTTTAAAGGATTCAAGTAAAGACATTCCGGTTCCTGGCGAAGATGTGTCATTTCGGACCGAGGTCATACGGACATAGATTGGGCACCGCGAGTGCCTCATTCCGAGGGGCTTCCCCATCGGAGCCGGAGCTGGATCGCGTGCATTGAGCCAATGATGACCCACCCTGTTTCCGAGCCAAGCTGGCGACTTCCGGATGCTCTGGCTTCCAGGCTATGCCGTCTCTCCTCCGCCCGCGCCGACACAACCCCGCGGGAGTCGTGGGTCCTTTGACATCATGAATACGGTGAGCGAGTGCAGAAAAAAAAACAAATGCGCGCCCGTCCGGCTTCGCAGGCCAAAAAAAGCCTCTTGGGCATCGGACCGACAAAATGTCTTGATGACATTTGCCAAGAGATTGGGGGTTCTAGCAGCAATCCCAACAGTTTCTTCCGCTGGCAGCTGTCAAATGTCAGCACAGCAAGCCGCCGGGAACACTGCCGGGCCGCAGCACATGCCGAATACCCCACCTGGCCAGCCCACAGCGTGATTGTGGAGCTGGTGGGGTGATGGAAATGCTGCCCCTCCTTGACCGGGATGCCCCACTTCCATCAACGACTGGGCGAGGGACTCACTCACTGCTGTAGCTACTCGTTACAAAGCAAACGCCAGACCAGTCGAACGAATCCAGGCGCGCGTCATTCAAATCCCTCAGCTCTCTCCCTCTTCCCCCTCCTTCAACAAACAAAACAACCATCGTACCTTCCATCCGCTTTATCCATCCACCACATCAGTCACCATGGGAATCTTTGATGTAAGCCTCCACCCTCCTTCAGACCTCGCTCGGTCTATCTGCTATCCAGCAGCAACTGACAATGCTATCCTAGGAGCTTAACCTCCCTGCCGGAGTTATCTACGTGAGTTCGAACGAAATCAGACCGAGAACTACCGCCGCCCGCTTTCCCGACAGAACCAGCCGCGGCCAATACCTCCAGCTCCGTGCTGACCGTTCCTGTAGGGCGACGATGTCTTGAAGCTGTTCCAGCACGCCCGCAAGGTGGGCTACGCCATCCCAGCCGTCAACGTCACCTCCAGCTCGACTGTTGTTGCTTCCCTCGAGGCTGGTAGGTCTTCCTCAACCTTAACGTGTGATTCGTGATAGCGCTGACCTCTTTCAAGCTCGTGACTCGAAAGCCCCCATCATCCTCCAGACGTCTCAGGGTGGAGCGTAGGTCTCTTCCTTGTGCTTTCTACAGCAATGGAGCTGGACTGACTTTGTAAACAGGGCCTATTTCGCTGGAAAGGGCATCAAGGACTCTGCTGAGAAGCGTGAGGGTGAGTCACTCTAGTAACCGCTCCAACGAAGTAGGATACTGACACTTTGTAGCTTCCGTTGCCGGCGCAATTGCAGCGGCCCACTACATCCGTTCCATTGCCCCTGCTTATGGCGTCCCCGTCGTGCTGCACACTGATCACTGCGCGAAGAAGCTCCTCCCTTGGTACGATGGCATGCTCGAGGCCGACGAGGAGTTCTTCAAGAAGAACGGCACACCTCTCTTCAGCAGTCACATGTTGGATCTTTCGGAAGAGACCGTCGAGGAGAACATTGAGACTTGCGTCCGCTACCTGAAGCGCATGGCTCCCATGAAGTAAGCCCGGATTACGTCCTTCTTGGCACACTTTGTGAGTGATTTAGCGCTGACCCGTCACAGGCAATGGCTCGAAATGGAGATTGGAATCACTGGTGGTGAGGAAGATGGTGTCGACAGTATGTTACCATGGCTGGCCCTAGCGCCAAGGTCGGCGGGAGAGAACCACCTTGCTAACCGTCGCTAGACTCTGGCGTTGACAATGCTGCCTTGTACACGCAACCGGAAGACATCTGGCAGATTTATGATGCCTTCAAGCCCATCTCCCCTTACTTCAGCATTGCTGCCGGTTTCGGAAACGTACATGGTGTGTATGCGCCTGGTAACGTTAAGCTGTACGTCCTACTTAATCTGTTTGACCAGCGCATGGACTAACTGAACTACCAGCCATCCTGAGCTGCTAGGAAAGCACCAGGCATTTGTCAAGGAGAAGTTGGGTGCTTCGGAGGATAAGCCTGTGTTCTTTGTGTTCCACGTGAGTACCATCGCTGCTCAGTCCTGGCGCCCAAAGGCTCCTGTGACCCGAGGAAGAGCCCCCTAAGCTAATGAACTTGTTGCAGGGTGGATCGGGCTCTGCCTTGTCCGACTATCACACCGCAATCGGCCATGGGTAAGTCTGCTGCTACTGTTGGCATTGCTGTTGCTGCGCGTATATTGTTGAAAGGCTATGCTAACAGGAAAACAGTGTCGTCAAGGTGAACGTCGACACCGATTTGCAGTGGGCCTACCTGAGCGGTGTCCGCGACTACGTGACGAGCAACATTGAGTATCTCAAGACCCAAGTCGGCAACCCCGAAGGCGCCAACAAGCCAAACAAGAAGAAGGTAAGCATGGCACCAACAAGTCCCTATTTTTCTCTGTTGATAATGCTAACACTCCAAAGTATGATCCTCGTGTCTGGGTCAGAGAGGGCGAAAAGACGATGAAGGCCAAGGTCCAGAACTGCCTTGAGTCCTTCAAGGCCACCAATACTTTGTAAGTTTGTGGTACGATATGCGCAGGTTAGAGAGGAACAATAGGGTGGCCTAGAACCAACATGAGAATGCGATGCCGTCATCCTGATTACGAGACGTGTCTTGCGTGCTGAAATCTTAACACGGTGAATTAGGTGAACACTATCAGCTGGTGTCTATCACTTCAAGCTTGGCCATGCCTGGGTGTCCCGTGTGTGTTGTCCTCCCTGCTGTGTCTGATCCGATGTCACTGTTGTTGTCGTTTCTTGACCGCGTCTTGCCATGCTGCGCTGATAGCTTTCCAGTACCTCTCCGGGTGGGCTTTCATATGCCCAACATGCGGAGTGCCCTCGAAAGTCTCAGCAGACACGTCCCATCCTTTGCTTCTGGCATCGGCCGCATGCTTCTCAATATCCTCCCAGTGAATGATGTCGTCCTCTTTGCTATAGAGGTACAGCCGCTTCGAGGAGGTGTCGGACAGTGACGGGTCGTTCACAGCTGCCACCGAGAAGGCGGCAGCCGAAGTAGCTCCCATGATGTGGCCAATTCCGTGAAGCGTTGCGAGGAACGCAGCTGCCATCGTCTGAATCAAAACAAAGGGGACAAAAGGCAGGACCCTTGACGCTCCAATGGCCATAGCTCGCGACCAAGGAACAATGTTGGGGAAGAAGGCAGTGCTCCCCGGCGTCGAGTCGAGGACCATGAGATCGTGGGGAAATACTTGGGCAGATCCGGCAGGTTGGGCTCTCGTGAAGGCGTGCATGGTGGCGGCCAGGTTCATGCCACCAGTGTTGGACATGACCTGCAGCAGAATTCGCTCTTTGGATTCGGCCTTGGAGGGTATGGTGGAGGAGTCGAGAGAAGAGATGGGCCCATAGAGGGCCTCAATCACGGGTATCATTGTTTTGGATCGGGAGTCGAGGGTCTGGTAGAGGGTCTTCAAGATCGGGGAAAATATAAGGACGAGGCGGGCGTATGGAAAAAGTGTCGTGTATCCGGAAACGTATTTGGAGAGGTGTTTGGGCGCGGCATCGCCCCAGCCGTAGATGATCACGGTGGTTGGATCGGTTTCATGGGCGCCTGGCGGAGGGGAGGACGTGGGTTCTTGGACGTAGACCTGTTTGCTTAGGCGGGTGAAGGTTTTCAGCAATGGCGCTTCATCGACATGCTTTTCGGGATTTGCTCTGGACGGGGTAGACATCATTTCGACAGTGGACATGACGTGGAGATAGGATCGGATACTACCAACAATAGCTTTGAAGTAGGCAAAAGAACAGCATCGTTGGATGAAGGCTCGATATCTATTGTCAATAAAAAGCAATCTACGGAATACCCTGCGTCTTCTTCCTCAACAAGTATGCTGGCAATCCACATCTGCGAACACCTGGGGTGGGGTGGTGAGAACTCGACCAGCTTGCTGTACAGGGGTCGCGGCCGCATCCTGCGAGCCAGGAATGTCGTCAATGGAAAATCGAGATGGTGAAAACGCTCGAAATGCAACGGGCAGTCGAATTGTTGGGAATTCCAAGACTTTGAGGCGTGGACGACGTCGAAATTGACATGTGAAGATGGGGTGTCCAGGGATGTTAAGGACTCGAGTGAAGGCCGGCACCCCCACTTCCCAAAAAAGCCGAGGTTAAAATCTGGCCGACGGAACAAGGCCAAAACTGATCATCATAGGTCAAGGGTTCGACAATCATAGCATCAATTGATAGGGCAATTGGTCTAGGGGTATGATTTTCGCTTCGCATCCTTGAATATGCGTCCTGTGAAAGGTCATGGGTTCAATTCCCATATTGTCCAACCTTTTTGCATTGCCTGACACCACACACAATTACCTGGTAACTAGACTATTCCCCCATCATCTAGCTTAACAGTCCAATTTTTTTTGCATCGGCTGTAAATAAGTAGACTTTGTGTTTCTACCACATGGTAGTCCTTTGCTTACTACCTGGATTTTGTGATGGAACGGACTTCGGATTTCTTTCTACGGCAGCCGAGGTCAAGTGTGGGTCTACTTCTTGATTATTCAACCACATGGAAAGGTGCATAACCCTGGATATGTTTATCGTCTCACACTGCTTACCTTACTGATTTGGTAGAAACTCTATTCCGTAGAGTATCAGGCCAAACTGCTGCATCATGTCTTCCCTCATTCCGTTCTCCCAGGCCATCAAGGTGGAGAAGCTGGACTCCCACGTTTACAAGACAAACCTCCTGGACTCCTACTGCATAGGAACCGGTAGCCTTTACTCCTTCCCCGTTACCGGCGCGGATAGTGTGGCTGACCTTCTACAGTTCCCAATGGCGGGTACTCTGCTTCTTGCCTTTTGGAGGCCGCCCGGCTACATATGGCATCGAAAAATCAGAAAGATGCCATGACGTCCCATTTCCAATTTCTCAATCGAACCGAAGTCGGCCCTGCTATCATTGTCATATCAGATGTTAAGCCGGGAAGACAATTTTCGATGCTGCACCTCACGCTCTACCAACGAGGACTGTTGGACCAGGCGCCCTGGGTCACCCAAGGCACCTCCCGGGCCGAGATCACAGCCTACCTGACCATGACGGATCTCTCTAGGGCGCAGGGGTTGACACTGCCCACCATGTGGTCGTTTCCGTCCAAGACGCCCACTCCAGACTTTTCCCTTTTGAAGGCAGATAAGCAGGACGGTCACTGGCGAGAGCTTAATCTTGGTTCGTCTGGAGCTTTCGGCATGTATGCACGAGTCTTGGACAACTGTCACTTTTACTTTCCGAAGCGGGGACAGGAACACCCAAGTGTGATTGATCTATGGATGAGGTTCAAGATTCCGTCAGAGGGGTTCACGAATTCCTCACTGGGCCTCGTTAGCGATGCTTTCCCCTATGTCGTCGAAGCGTTTCGGCCCCCACCGGACAGCAAGACAGACAAGCCATTCAAGGCGAATGAGATGTTCTGGTATCCTACCGTTGTGATGAGTCTGGAGCTGAAGCGGGCGCTGCCTGAGAAGAAAGGGGTCGAGTGGCTCAGGTTGAGGATGCAGAGTAAGGAGATCAGAAACGGAAGGCTGGACTTGGAAGTGGTGATTGTGGACGCGAGGGGAGAGCTGGTCGGGGTTAGCAACCAGGTCAATTTGATCTTGGGAAGTGAAAGAAACACGGGAGGGCGGGAGAATGGGAAGATATGAGGCCGATTATGGTGGAAGCATACATTTGGTGGGGAGATGGAAAGTTCTGTACATTGCCGACTGGATCAACACGTTACATTGGACATGGCATAGGGTGGCTTTAGCCGGAAGCTACGCGGGTAGGGCCACCCCTTCTTTGGTACCCTCGTAGCAAACCAGCCAGCGTCGATATGATATTCGATTGAGTGTTGGTATTGATAGGGGACCATTACATCATATCTGAAATTCGACACAATCGCATTTTATTCGGAACGTTGTGGACGATCGGCTGGTCTTGCCAAGCGCTAGCAAGACATCGCCGTCTTGCCGAAGCGATCAGACCGAACCCGAAGAACTTGGGTATTCGGGCAGGAGTTCGTCTGATCCTTGTTCTGCATTGTCTCCAGCAACTTTTACAGGCGTGTAGATTGGTTTTCTGCAACAGGGGAACCCCACCTAGAAAACCACGCTAGGTTGCTCTCCTTTAAATCCTGACGTCTCGACTTCTTCAACCGCCAGACATCCAAGCGTTGACTGCATCGTCGGTACAGTACAGCGCAAACTCCAGCCTCTATCACCATACCTCCCATTTGCGCAATCAGTAGGACCAACGAAGATGGCTGGCCATCTTGTGCTTTGGGCCCTGCTCCCGATCCTGGTCTACTTGCTGGCTGCGGCTTGGCACCGCAGGTTCAAGCAGTACGCACACTTTCCACAGCTCAAGCCCTCTTTTATTTGGGGGCACATGAAAACGGTCCATGAGTACACGGTCAAAAATGGCGGTCAACCTGACCTCCATATCGGTCAGTGGTTGCCTTTCCCCATGTTTGGCTTCACGGATACTGAAATCTCACCCTCGTAAACAGACTGGGTCCTCGGGGATATGGTCAGAGCAGCTGGAAACCCTTCCGTTCTATTTGTCGATGCTCGCCCAGCCAGCTATGCCATGGTCCTTATCGGCTCCCATGAAGTTGCAGAGCAACTGTCGCGGGCAACGAAGCAGTATCCTTGGAGCGCCCCCAAATCCCCCACGATAGGCGAGCTTGTCAACCTAATTGGTCCTCATTCCATCCTCACCAAGCAGCGAGAGGATTGGAAGGTGTTGAGAAAGCAATACAACCCCGGCTTTGCACCAAAGCATCTGATGACCTTGCTCCCTTGTATCATCGACAAGACCGAGATCTTCCTCAAAAGGCTGAATGGACTGTCCGAGAGTGGCAATTCGTTCCCGCTGACCGATCTCATCATCAGTTTGACATTTGACATCATCGGAGCAGTGACAATGGGAATTGATTTCGACGCTCAAGTTCCGGAGTCCTCGAGGCAGGGCGAGTTTATCAGGGTGTATGACCAACTAGTTCATACGTTTCAGGGAAGAAGCAATGTGCTGCCTTGGTGGTGCCACCCAAAGCTGACGTTCAGGCGATATACCCTTGGCAAGAAAGTTGACTCCCTCCTGGAGCAGATGATTCGCCAAAAGCATAGCGAGGAGCAGCCTCAAGAGAAGCGCAGCGTGCTAAGCCTGTCACTGCAGGGGCATGATCGACTCGACGACCAGCTGTTGGCACAGACAATCGACCAAGTCAAGACTTTCCTGTTTGCGGGCCATGACACGACCTCTATTCTTCTTGCATGGGCCTTTTATTTTCTTCATCGACACCCGAAAGCACACAAGGCGCTGGTTTCTGAACTGGATACGCTCTTCGGCCCTGAATCAGCAGGGAACTTTGGCCTGCTAAAACAAAAGCTACTGGGCCCGGGAGGGGACGAATTGCTCAACAACATGACTTACACCACGGCCGTGATCAAAGAAACCCTGCGTCTTTGCCCACCAGCAGGCACGGCTAGAATGGCACCGCCCGGGAGCAATCTCGTCGTGCGTACTCCTGAAGGACAGGAGCTGTGCGTGGACGGCATGATTCTTTACAACTGTGCAACTATAATACAGAGAGATCGCCAGGTGTTTGGCGACACGGCAGACGAATTCATGCCTGAGCGGTGGTTGGGCGACAAGAGCGGAATCATGAGCTCAAGCAACGACGGGGATAGTAGCATCGAAGAAGGCAGAAGATTTCCGGCAAGCGCTTGGAGGCCGTTCGAGCGTGGTCCCAGAAACTGCATTGGCCAGGACCTTGCCACCATCGAAGCCAGAGTCATCATTGCGTTCGTGGCTAGAGCGTACGACTTCACAAAGGTTGGGCTTGGGGAGCTGGAAAGGGATGAAAAGGGTTCTTTTGTCGCGGAACCCACAGGCAAATATCGGTTGAAAGGGAATGAGATGTACAATGTGAGTCGATTAGTGTCTGCATCATCGAGATAAGTTGCTAACAATCTGATTTTACTAGACCCAACAGGTAACTGCTAAGCCAGTGGACGGTATGCGGATGACGGTGAAGAGGAAATGAGGCGGTTACCTACTTATACTTTCCACTGTGTGCGTTCTTGGAATTATCAGCCTCTGTCGTCATGTTGAATCTTGCCTTTTCAAAAAAAATCAGCACCTATGGCTGGAATTCCGTGTTTTGATAGTCTCAGTTGCCCAATTATTGCGATAGACCATGAGTATTTAGGTCATCATTGTCTTGGAGAGACGTCCGAGATATCGGTTGTAATCCCAGGCCTCGCAGTCTTTTTAGCTCCCACAAATGAACGGCTTCTGAGTGAACATTTGAGGAATCATGCAAAATCCTGAAAGCGGGGTGTTGGGAATAGACCGAAAATGCGGACAGGGCCAAAGGGCGTGCTGACGTCAAACCACACCGAGCACCGCTCAAACGACTGGTCAGGATTATTAAGGGGCAGTGAGGGGCCACCTGGCTTGCCCCCACCCTCAGCCCAATTGCTGACATTTCTCCTTCATCGGTTACAACTCCGTGTTCACGAGACTGACAGATTCTCCCAAATTGGACCCCACGATGATCGCACAGGCATCCCAAATGGGGGTTAAGGCGTGAAGATGCGGTCTATGCCAAAGCAAGGACGCACGTGATGGCTGCCATATTGCCGCTGCATTAATAGACGGTGCTTCCCTGATAAAAGCTATCTAGAGCTTCGAGAGGCAAGTGAAAAGAAGCTTGGCACTACAATGGCTACCTTGCCTTCGACCGACATCGTGTCGCAAATTTCCCAACTTCGAATCCATCCAGACAATACATGCAGCCAAAAGCCAGAAGAAGGGGCCAAGCTTTCATCCGTCGATGGCGGTTCACCGTCGTTGGTCAGAGTAACGGTGCCGGAGCTACATTCTCCTCCGGGCTCCACTACCGGCACCATTCCGGGGACCGGATCGGCATCCGGTGCTTGCCAGCCGATGGCCGGATCAGCGCTGCCCGGGATACCTCAGTTTCCCCTGTTCTCACTACTTCCTGCTGAACTCCGTCTGAGGATTTGGTTAGGCATTTCAGTCTCACTCACTACCATTCGTATCGCCGGCTAATCTATCAGAAAGGCATTTCTCTTTCCTCCCTCAAACCATCGTCCTCCATACTCGTCGCACGCACTACGCCGATGATATTCATCTGGAACAACCCAAGTGGCAGTCCCATTCGTCCAACCCGGCCGCCCTCTCGGTCTGCGTAGAAGCCCGACACGCCGCGTTGAGGCACTACAATGTCACCCTTCCACTCTACGCGCCCAGTGCTCACCGCCACCCTCTTGATGTAGAGACAAATTCGGAGCGGCCTGGCGATCTGCTGCCCTCTCGTGCGCTTTACCTTAGCCTCGAGCACGACACGGTGGCTTTGCTGGGTGATCTTCACTACACCCGTTTGACGAAGTTGTTGGATTGGTTCCGCAAGATGGATTTGGCATCCCCGAGGCATCCAACGACCCAAACAAAAGGTCTGAAGAGATTGGCCATGAGCATTGCCCCCTGGGCGCACCCAGTGGGAGCAGCCACACTCAAAGCGTTTGCTCGTACCGTTTTCGCTGATTTGGAAGAGTTTGTCCTGTTTTTGTCTGCAGACCGCATGCCGCCCGCGGAGTGGAGGGGCGGTAGATGCGTTTTGCAGGAAGTGAGCGTGGACGCTGATTATTTTCGCCGTTTTTTCATGAGCAGGGGGAGACAGTTTGTAGACGGAGACGGCTGGATGCAGGTAGGGAAAAAGGCCATGAAGGTGGCCGAGATCCAATTCCTGGATGGATAGTGAAACTGCTCCTTTTCTTGTTTGGTGTTGATGGGAGGCTGCCGAAAATAAACCTTGGCCAGCCAGCTCTATATTGCCCGCCCGCCTTGTCAAATATAATACAACACTGTACACGATGCTATCTTCCGCACCGGCGGTTCTCTCTACACCAGTCTCTTGAGTATCCTCTCGCGGACAACGCGATGCGCCACTTCGGCGCCATGTTGAAGAGAGAGAGCGCCCACAATGGCCAAGACGGAAGTGTTGAGGACCGGAACGATACCTGACAGTTCGAGGTTTTCAGGCTGCAGGCCAAGGCCATCGGTTAGCTTCTTCTGAACCCTTACGAATCCATAGTATAGAGCCATACCATTCTGGGTTTCCACCGTGTGATTTCTGCCAGACCGACTTCGACGGCTAGATTGGCGATCTTTTCTTTGCTGACGACATCACGAGGTTGTCTGGCATACAGCTTGTCGACGTTGGCAAGGGCGGGATGCTCGAATGGCTCGCGGTCGTGTTCGTCAGAGAAGCTAACTTGGTTCTCACCCTCCTCAGGGAGCGGGTTCACAAGAATACTTCGTGTGGTTTCGAGGGCGAGAATTTGACGGCCTAAGGATCAGACAAAAGTCAGTTTCCGTTCAAAGGACCGGCCATGGGGCAGATGTAAGCAAGCGCACCATAATACGCCAGTCTCGTGTTGAAACCTCTCCTTCCTTGGTCGAAACTCTTGTGTGTCACGGCCAGCCACTTGATCTCGTCTGGCAGCATCCTGTCGCCGTTCTTCCCCAAAAGCCGTTTGTAGACGGCATCAACCTTCTCTGGGTCCTCATTGACATGCCATATCTTGCGCGCGGGGTTCTTGACGATGTTGATAGAGAAACCAGGGCCCTTCATTCGTTCTGGAGTGTAGGACCATCGTGGGCGGCGTTCGGACGAGATGGGGGACTGGGACGACTGCGAGCTGTCTGGGGCGCTATCGCTTGTCGTCGTGGTCGTTGTCGTTTCTGTCGACATCTGACGGGCACATAGGCCAATCCTGCCTCCAACTGATTGTGGTGAGGGGCGGGCGCATCTTGCCACAGCCTTGGAGGCGGCCGAGAGAGCTGACCGTGCAGGGTTGAGTGCCATGGTGTCGATTTGTGTTGGGCGTGCAGTACGGGACGGATTCGTCAAGATACAATGGCCAGCTCCAGGCGCATGCGACTGCACCTTCAACTCCAACTATCGCGCTGTAATTTTTTTCCGCCGCCTCGGATTGCCAAGTCCAACTGGAACGGAGCCCGGCTTGACTGCCAAGCGGTTGAACTTCGGCGCCGGCTCAGCCCGATGACCCCACTATTTACTGCCCCGCAACTACTACACCCCTGAAATGCGGGAAGAAACGAGCGCGTCCCATTGGTCAATGCTAGGTCGCGCCAAGGCGTTCACGCGACCAGGCTCAGCAACTGGCTCCGTTTCCAGCTCCCTCTCCCCCAGGGGCTCCGTCCAATCTGCCACGGCACTTGGGTGTATGGAACCTGGAAACTAATTCGGGTCTCGTTGTCTCCCAGGGCATCCATTGCCGCCATGTCTTCTTTGCCAACATCCTCTTCTCTGAAGCGTGCCTTTAAGAGCGCCACCCCAACTCCAGCCAGCTCCGACACCCTTCGCGACCGTCTCGCCGCTGTGTTACCCCAGGGCTACAAGTTCGCCGTCTACCACCTCTCGACGCCCCCAACCAAGACGGAAGCTCTTTGCTCGGCCCCACCAGATGAACGACCAGATAAAACATTTGGCGAAAGTCACTTTTTGGCTATTTCCATCGACCGAGACCACGATGCGCCTCCTTCGCTGAAGCGCGCCTCCCCGGGGGCCCATGAGGCCAAAGCCGCCGAACCGAGGGCTCAAGTACTTGTCTTTGCCGTCGAGATCTTCATCTTTACCACGGCCTACTCGACCACGCTCTTTGTTGGCAAGGCGGATTCGACAGGATACCTGCATTTGCTGAAGCTCCCCAAGGGCACGCCTTCTCCTATCCGTGAAGTCACGACCACGTTCCTCGCCTACCTGATCGAACACCGACGACGCACGAATACACAGACCATTGTAAACCTCTTTGCCCGCGCCCAGTCCCAATACTTGTTCCCGGGCAGCGTGCAAAATGACGGCAAGCATATTCTAGACGACCGAGGCTTGGTGAAGTGGTGGTGCAGAGTGCTCAATCCTCTGATGGAGGGGCTAAGAAGGGAGGCGTGGGGAACCCCGAAAGGGTACCTCCTCGTACCGGGCCTGGAGGAAGCCGACACGAGAGCGTTCGTTCCTCGCACAGCTGCGAGCACAAGCAACTGGGTCATTGGCCACGCACTGGATAAGACATCGCACTATGTCGATGAGTTCGATTGGGTGCCTCCACGCTGTCTGATTCCACGCTACCCGGACGATCCCAAGTCTCGATTCCGCGACGAACTTGATGAAGAGGTGTCCAAGCGGAAACAGGGCGTGTGGAAGTGGGCGAGCGTCAAGAATCTAGACCAGTTTTGGGAAATGATGTCTTTCCGCCAGGAGTGCTCAAGTGGACGGCTTACAGGCTTCATCTGGTTAGTGTTTGACTCGAGGAAGCCAGACGATACCGTCCCACCGAAGGCCATCACGCCTGCTTCGTCGGCTGATACGCCATTCTCGTCGCAACACCCACCGTCTACCCCTCCCCGTCGACGCGTCGATATCCTGGCCCAGACCCCTCACTCCAGCAAGGGCAGCCCGCTGAAACAGCATCTCGAACACGCCGCACCGACACCACCGCAATCGAACCGCCCCAAGAGAAAAGAGAAGAAAAAGAAGAAGAGGTTGACGGGACCCATCATATCCCGTCCGCCCAAGGTCAAGCGTCAGCTACGGAATTACCTGCTCGACCGGCCGACGTCAACAAAATACTACTATTGGCCTCCAGCGGGCCGTGGCGACAAGGTGGTTAGCGAATCCGAATACAAGAGAGATATTGAGCTGCTGTTGCACCTGGACTTTTCGACGCTGGATAAAGCGACAGGAAGTTCTCGGCGTTGGGTCAGCCAGGCTGGTGTTGGCGCTGAGGGATGGGGAGCGTCGGTTCTCGGCAAGGCAAGAGCACAGTCAAACCTCTTTGGCACCATGAGCAATGGCTCCCAGGCCATTACCAACCTGACTGGCTTGGTGCGCAGGAAAGGATCCTCGCAAGAAACCGAGCAAGGACAAGGCACCGTGTCGAATGGAAGTGGCCCGAAGCAGGTCAATGTCCTTGACACTGGTTTGGTACGACGGAGGAAGAAGGATGGGGAATAGCAGGACGCAAATGGCGGGTGCTATGGCTGGAGTCCAGAGTTACTGCGTTGGTCCATTTTCTTTCGGCACTCTCTTCTACTTAGCTTGCCAGGCAGCATGATCTTACTAATTTATTATTATTGAGTTATATCCTCCTTCTCTTCGCCGCCCTCCCTTCCTCTTCTGGCTGCTGCACTGGCTTGTTTCTCAGTTCCTCCAACTGCGTCTTTATCCACGCTTGCGCTTCTCTGAGGATTTGCTTCTCTCCACGGCGCACCCATACGGCCATCTTTTCTCTTTCGTCCGAGAAGCTAGAACGGAGAAGCTGGTCGTCCTCTTCGAGGGTCGTGCCGTATTCCTTTTCTCTCTGCATCACGACCTCGATGATGGTTTCCAAGTATAACCGTTTCCTCCAGTCCTTATCGTTCAAGGCGCGGACAGCACCATCATTTTTGCTCTCGGTTACCTTCTTACAGGCTTTCAGACAAAGTTTGAACTGCTCGCCTAGCTCGTCTGGCAGGGAGGTGAAGGCGGCTGGCTCCTCTAGTAATCCTGTGGATGAAGGATCCACACTTTGACGTTCCAAAACAAACGCCTCCTCATACTCATCGTTCTGCTGCACCAACGCGGAGACCTTCTCCCACACCTCGGGTTGAACTTGGAGCCTTGACTGCAGCACAGACGAAACCAGGCCCCAGGGAAGCTCAACCACATCCCACCGGGCATGCTTTTCCGTGACATAACCATACCGTCGAAGGAGCTCGGCACTGGATAATGGACCATAAAAGTTGAGGATCTCTTCTCCTTTCTTGATGGGGCGGAGCGAAACGGCCGTCAGGGCGTTCTCGGCGTGGTTGATGTGTGCGTTGAACTCGGCGTCGGCATTCAAAATGTCTGCCATGGGAACCATTCCCAACATGGTCTTCCCTTCACGGTCTTCCTCCCACTCGTCGTCATTCTCCAACTGTTCGGGAATCTCCATATCCTGCTCCAGGTCAAAGGCGTACGACATGATGGTAGAGCCCATGCGGTGCGCTAATTGCATGAGCTGGTCATCGGAAAGGGGCGTGGCCGACGAAGGGAAAAAGGTCTGAGGGTGGGAACGGATGACAGGGAGGATCCTGGATGCGATCATCTTATCGGCCTCGGCCTGACCGATCTTGGACGTGACAGCAGAAGCCTGGAGAAAGGAGAGCTGAGAGGATGTCCAGAACATGGGTGTGTTGAAGGTGGAAGGGAGGACGTCGAGATAGGGCTTCCACTGAGAGGAAGACCCTTGAAGGTACTCGTAAATGAGAATGAGAATGAGCAGCGTCCACGAGTTCTGACTACTGCCATCGCCCTCGTCATCAGACTCATCTCCGTCGTCATTGTCGAGGTCAAAGATGTCAGGGATTTTGTCTTTCAAGGGGGAAGTAGTCGCACAAAGAATGCTGCTGCGCGGAATGGTGAAGAGAACCGTGTCGGCCGCAATGTCGGCTTGGGCGACTATTTGAGTGTGTTGTCAGCGAAACAGGCAATATTGCGCTCAAGGGGCCAGGAAAACGCACCAATGCCCCGTCCTGCATTTCGACCCCTCAAATCCTCAATCGCAATGTCCTGGTGGAAGGTTGCTCCCGGCAGGGATTGGAACCAGGAGAGGAAATGACGTGTTCCCTCCAGAAATCGGGAATCGGCGTCGCTATCTACCTCCATTTTGGGCCGGTTTTAGCGAGCCTACGCAAGGTATGAACGAGCGACGTATTGGCCGCAAGAGACGCGGTGAGATGGACGGTCATTGAGGTTCTCACGCAATCACACCATCAGCAACAGAATTTTGGCTGATAAGGGGTGCGCGGTGGTCTGTGCGTTCGGGGTCTTTGATAGCGTCTTTTCGCTCCGGCTGCTGCTCAAGTCACCGACTCTCCGCCGATTATTGTCCGATTCTTTGGACGACAGCTCACAAATGCTGTCGGCTTCCCAAGGGCTGTTCGACAAGCATCCAACGTAAGAAAAGGAAATCTTCCGGGGTAACAACAGGATGCCGCCCATCGCTCATATCTCGAGTATGGGCCAAGCAGGGCGCTTACACACCCCATCCTTCATGAAGTGTCACGAACCACTGCTCACTTCGGGACAGTAGCCGAAAGCAATGACTGAGCGTCGTGGTGTGGCTGCTGATGGAGGAACGTGAGGATATCCGTGAAATCCGAATCAAATCCGCTCACCGGTTAGAAAGCTCCCTCTGAGCCTCATCCTGATATAAGAACTGCTGATTTCAGGCTCTGGAACCCTCTTCACAAAGACAGAAACACACGAAAATCACCATGCGCCACACCCTAGCAGTAACCTTTGCTTTGGCAGCCGCCGGGGCCTTGGCCTTGCCACATCCTCAGTACGTCATCTCGAGTGGCCTTCTACTTCATCCTCCTCTAACCATGACGACAGAATAGGAGACTATGGAGAAAACGACGGCCCAGTTGGCGGAGTCAAGCCACCAACGCCCACTGTGACTGCGTCTAGCGGTGCACTCCGTGGCGACTCGAGTCTACTGGGAGGCAATGCCCCTTTACCTGACCCGGACAAGTCGGATTCTGCCATCGTCCCTGATCCTGAAGTTGTGAATGGCCAAGAGGCAGATGCCAAATTGGGACTCTATCTCGACTTCAACAGTGCGAACCCCCCGCAGCCGATCAGGGGTGACAATGGGGCTACTGATCCAGGTCCAAGTATGGCTGCCTCTTCCCTGCTGAAGCCACAGGCCGCAGTGCTGACAGATGGCAAGGGACCTTCGATTATGAAAAGTTAAACCCCGATCTCTTTGCTCCTCCAGGCACAGATGCTGGTGACATGCCCAATCTGATGTGGCCAATGGGTCTGTCTCACAATCGGGCAGGGACTGGAAAGAACTCTGGGTGGGCGAGACAGCAAAACACAGCCGTGCTTCCTGCGGCCAAAGCCATGGCCGGAGTAGATATGCGTCTTGCACCCAATGCGTATCGAGAATTGCATTGGCATACCGCCAACGAGTGGGCTTTGATGCTCAAGGGATGGTATGTCGTTCTTTGTTTCTCGCTGGCTCTGCCGTCAAGGCCGAATTAACAAGTGGGCAATAGCGTCCGCGTAGCGTTGGTGGATGACGAAGGCCGTTCGTTTGTCGACGACATCTGCGCCGGCGATGTCTGGTTCTTTCCCGCTGGCATTCCGCATTCCATCCAAGCCTTTGAACAAGGCGCCGAGTTCTTACTCGTTTTTGACCAGGGAGACTTTACTGAAGATGGCACGTTTCTAGTGTCTGAACTCTTTTTGCGAAATCCCATCGAGGTTCTCAGCAAGGACTTACGTGCCGGCGTCGATGCGTTCAAAGACATTCCCAAGGACCAGCTGTACATTTTCAACGGGACGCCAGCGCCCAAGAATATTTCAGAACAGAACATTACAAGTTCTGCCGGCAGCATCCACGGCAACGGCTCGTTCACCTATCACTGGTCACAGCAAAAGCCTTTCGAAGTCCCCGGTGGAAGCGTCAAAATCCTGGACCCGGCCACTTTCCCAGTGGCAAAGATGTTTTCGGCTGCGCTGGTCGTTGTGCAGCCAGGAGCTCTGCGAGAAATCCACTGGCGTACGTGTTCTTTTTCTTTTCTGTGAGGAGTTTGGTTCGCGTTGGCTGACACCGAGGGCTCTCCAGACACAACGTCGGACGAGTGGAATTTCTTCCTTCAGGGTTCCGGCAGAATAACGGTCTATGGTGCCCCTGCCGCGTCTAGAACATTCGACTTCACGGCCGGCGGGGTGGGATACGTCCCGGCCGCTGCAGGTCACTACATTGAGAACACGGGCACAGAGGATCTGATTTTCCTCGAAGTGTTGCAGGCCCCCAAGTTCAGCGACATCAGCGTTGCTCAGTGGCTTGCTTTGACGCCGAAGCAAGTGGTCAAGGACCATTTGCATCTGCCGGACTCGGTCATCAACGCTTTACCTAAAGAAAAGCCGATCATCTTGACGGGCAATAAGAATTTAACGGCCCTGGCAGGAGGTGGCTCTGCCTTTTGATCATATCGGGTTGTGTCACCTCGCTTCAACAGAGGTCTATCTTAAACAATCTACCACAGTGAAACGCAACCATCACTTGGTACGACATGGTCCTTGCCTCTTGATGTTCACCTAACACGTAGTTAATGAATACGAGCATGTGGTGATCTGTAACTCAGCATATGCTGCCACCAAGCGCCGAGCGAGCTTGCTGTAGCTACCCACAAGATCAGGTGCTGCGGTTTTGGCTCTGTAGGCGCCGCGACTGTGCATACAGCAGAGAACATGAGAGGCAAAGTCTAGACCGAACTCCTTGTCGCGAAATGCAGAGTACGTGGAAGCTTATGAATGACAAGCTTTTTTAGGAAGGCAACGTTGAAACGGGCAACTCGGAGACCTAGGTGGTCATCCTGGGTCGCATGCTTCCTCGGGCGGACAAGAGTCGCAAGGCTTCAAACACTGACTTGTTGGGTCGTTGGAAGGGGACAGTGAAGTGAGATTGCATGGAACCCAACCTGATTTGGAAGGAGGTTCCAGGTTACAACGTCCCCGCTCCTCGCCTCCCACATCGATAACGGTCTTTGCTGCCCAGTTCAATATCGAAACCCTGGCTTTTTGCCATGCACTAACAACAGTAGTCTCCATACCGAAAGCTCAGCTCGTGGGGCACGAGCCGGCAAGATGCAGAGGTTATAAACACATCTTCACCCCAGGGTTTGATGCTCTCCATCTTTTTCAGCTCTTTTATGCAAGGAACGAATGCCGGTTGCGAATCCCAAGCCTCCTCCCGGTATAGGTCAACTTATCTTAGCACTCTTGATACAACCTCCCCAAAGAGGAAGGAGAAGTGAGCACATGTTGCACCCCAAAATCGATAGAACGGGCCTGGAGTCTATGGCGACATCTCCAACATCTGCCCGGACTCTAATGGGAGAAGGGCACCTGCGATGCTGAGACCCTGGCACAGCATGTCTCGAAGAGGAGGAAGGATGCGAGGCATGGGCCAGGGTGAACACCTCGGAAAAGGGGATCTTGTACCTAGACAAGAGTCATTACCATAAAAGCAGAGACCGCTGCTTCTCGATTCTAGGCACATCTTCTACCTAGCTCCAAACTGACCTCGCACAACCCCGCCGGCTCATCTTCGAGGCAGAATTATCATGAGAACAATCCAGCTTGCCACCGCAGCCATCACGGCCCTGTTGACCCATGGAGTCGCTGCCAAAGAAGTTGCCCCCGACCCAGAAGTGGCCAAGATTTACGACAGCGGTGCTGTTCACGAACAGTTGATGGCCAAGAAGCATGCCACCTGGGACCGTGAGCTCAAGGCTGGTCACTTCAACTCCAAGAAGTGGAAGTCTCGGGGCGGCGACGGTGCCATCCGCTGCAAGAATGGCGTTGCGGCCGTGATTCCCGGCGATGCTATGAACACCTTCAAGTGCAACAAGGTAATTGTCTTTCTGCAGCACAAAATCCTTCAGAGCCAGGTGCTGACAATGACCAACAGGTCGACTTTTACGATTTCGTTTCACACGCTGATCTGGGGTCCGCTACCGGCGAGGGCTCATCCTCGTGGGGTTGGACGAGCCGTGACGGCCGTGAGTTTGTCGTCATCGCCCAGGCTGATGGTGCTGCCTTCGCCGAGATCAACAAGAGGGGCAAGCTGGTCTACCTCGGTCGCCTTCCCCAGACAAAGGGCATTGAGCCACTCATCTGGCGTGAGATCCGGGGATACAAGAACTTCATCATCATCGGATCCGAGGCGGTCGGCCATGGCGTTCAGGTGTTTGATATGAGCAAACTTACCAAGATCAACCCCAAGAACCCGGTCACCTTCGACCCCGAGGAGGATGTCACATCCTGGTGGAACGGCTTGCCTATCGGCCGCACTCACAACGTGGTTGTCAATGAGGAAAAGCAGTATGCCGTTGCCGTCGGCGCTGCGCCCCGCACCAGCGATTGCCGATCCGGTCTCATTTTCATTGACCTCAAAGACCCAGCCAAGCCCAAGACGCTCGGATGCGCCGCAGGCGATGGATATGTCCACGACGCCCAGTGCCTGACATATAGAGGACCGGACTACAAGTACTGGGGCCGGGATATCTGCTACGGATACAATGAGGACACCTTGACCATGTAAGTCTTTCAGTTTTGGATTCGAGTGAACAACCCAGGGCTGCAACCATTGGCTAACGTTACAACCAACTTTCTTAGCTACGATGTTACTGACAAGAATGCCACCAACATCATCTCACGTACCAGTTACGAGGGAGCTGCCTGTGAGATTTGACCCTTCCTTTGCCTGCTATCACCTGTCTCGCATGTGCTGATGATTTCAACGCCAGATACCCACCAAGGCTGGGTCACCAACACTGCCTGGCAAGAATTCCTTGTCCTCGATGACGAGCTTGATGAGGTCAACGGCGTCGGTCCGGCTGCCAGCGGATATCCCATTACATACTTTTGGGATATTCGGTCTCTGGATAACCCCAAGCAGACTGGCTACTTCCGCAGCCCTGCGTATGGCATCGACCACAATCAGTTTGTGATTGACGGAATCTCATACCAGAGTAATTACGGCGCCGGTCTCAGAATCCTGGATGTTTCAAGCCTGCCCAGGGACCCTACCGGCGCCCGCGTGAAGGAGGTCGGCTTCTTCGATATTTACCCTGAGGATGATGCTCTGCCGGAGGGTGGTATCTTGGACTTTGTTGGTACTTGGAGCCACTACCCCTTTTTCAAGAGTGGCTTCATTCTCATCAACACCATTGAGCGGGGCGCGTTTGTTGTCAAGAGGGCCAAATAAGTGGCGGAGAACATGAAGTAGTGCAAAATACAAGATAAAAAGTAGCTGTAATCAGTATCGGATTATCTGGAATCTCTACTGGTCCTCCACCTTGATTTGTAGCCTAGGTAAGTACCTATAGATCATTCTTCCAAGCAAGCAAGCATTGCGTTGTGTCCTCTCCACGATAAGATATCGCCACCACGTCACCTAATCATAGAATACCAGAGTTCGGACCTCGATGCTCTCTCTAGGTGCTTTGTCTTCCTCGGCTGGGTCAGCGAATGACGAGTGTGGCACCCTTCTTGCGACCCCCTCGTCCGTATCGAAGCACTTGATCAGCGTGACCTCCTCAGGGGTTTGCGCGTATTTGAAGTACCATCTATGAGAAGGGTTCGGCTTGACGACATATGTCTCTCCCGCTCGATCAGGGTAGATCAGAGCCGCACCAATCAAGTCGGAGTCCGGTACAGTGTTGGCGTCGGCCACGCCAAGAGGGTCGCGAAGAATGGTCTTGATCGGCCGCCAAACATTGATGATCTGGAACCGTTTTCCAAGAAGCTCATCGGCCTCTTCGGGAAGGTGATAACGTACCCGGTTACGAGATGCCTCGTAGGATTGATCGACATGGACACTTCGCACCGGACCGCGAAAGGCGGCCTCAGGGCTACGGTTGTCTTGGGGGCCGCGGCGGATCGTGTGATCGAAGATGTAGACCTTGCGGGCTCCGGTTCTAGTACATATCAGTCCTATGCACCTGCGGGTCTCTGCCACCGTACAAAAACTTACGCGTCTTTCAACAGCTGTTCGACCTCGGGGTAGTACTCGGACTTGATCTTTTCATCGTCGGCAAAGTCCTTCTCCTTGCTTTCGTGCCTGTAAATCTGAAAGCCATGGCTATCAAGAGTGTACTTGCTCTCGTCGCCGGTGATATCCGTCACAACCGCGTCTAGCACGGCAACAGGACGTTGAACCAAGGTCTCCGGGCGACTGAAGCCGACGGTGAGCAACACTTCACACCACATCCGATTGCGGATTGTGATCTTACCCGAGAACAAATGGCTGAGGCGCAGAACCGTCCCCGGGATCTTTGTAGTAGTTGAATTTGGTATGAACGTTGTGTTTGAGAGGTTTCTTGAGGTCGGGACCACCACCCGAGGTGATGGGCCCAAGGGAATTGACAATGGAAGAGGCAACAGCGGCAGCAGCCATCTTGCAGACAGTTCCGATGTGAAGTGATGGGTTTCTAGGTGGGGATGCTCTCCTTGAAGATGAAGGTGGTTAGCAATCTCTGCCTTTATATTTTGCTAGAACGAGCTGGCTCTGGTAGCTTAAGCTATCTTCGCATTTGTAAAATAACCAAGTACCGCAGCCATATGAAGGCGGTTGTGACCATCACGCCATCGGTGACGCAACGAAGAAACGCTTTCGTTGGCTCGGCACTCAGACGATTCCGATGTTGGCGGGGTGATTGTTCAGCAACCCTCCATATCTCTCCGAGAGAAGCAGCTGCATGCGATGTTGCTTTGAAATGCAAAAGGGACATGAGTTCATGACTAATTCAGATACTGTAGGGCGTGATAAGCGTCTGCTCAGGGCCTTGGCACTGTATTGCCACCTAAGTACCTACCTTACCTTAGGTAATACTCCAAAACTGGCCCTGAAGAAGTACTTCAGAAAAGTCACTTTGGAAGCTTGAGATATCCGGGCAGGCAGCAGTTTATCTCTTCGATAATGGAGACCTACATTGTAGGGAGGAGACTAAGCCACACCCAATCGCCATCTAACAGCAATTAAATCATTCGCTCAGGCCTAGATCTCAGTTTTCTATCTTATTTCGACAACGTTCAGTCCGTTATTAGTGAAGAGGTGGACGGTTGGCTTTCCTCTTCTGGAACTCTAACCAATTTCGTGATAATCGTCCCATCCTGTAAGACCTCGACCGCCTCTTCCAACCTGTAATTGCCGAGCTTGGGAAGGACCACAGCCAGAACCAGCCAGTAGAGAAACGCAAGAAGCAGTCTGCCACTTCAGATCAGCGATCGCCCCTCGTATGTATCACCTGCCTGACGACAAACGAAATGGTCACTTACACAGACATGCCAACCAACGCATAGCTAACTCTGAACAGGTGATCTCCGTGGCTCTCACCGGACTTCGGGATGAACGGAGCACCGATCATGGCTAGAGATAGTCCAATCCTCGCCCAGACAACCGGCAGAAAGGCTTTATAGGGGCGATGTAGATCTGGTCTAGTTTTCCGAAGCCAAATGAGACCCAGACTTGTCGCCAAAACAAAGAATTGACCAGGGTATCCTTCGACATCGAGAATGAAAGAATATATGTTCGTGGCTGGGACGCATATCACAGCCACCGACGGGACGTAGTGAACTATGAGGGCTCCTAACGGGGCGCCAAACGGTCGAGACGAGGACCAGAGATGTCCGTAAGGGAGCAGACCTTGGCGGGCAATCTCTTGATTCAGTCTTGCCTTTAGTAATCCCGCACGTTAGCAGTTTCAATAACATTCAGTCAAATAACCGGTGCACATACCAAGGAAAACGTGACTACCATCACATTCCCAGCGGCTGAAATAGCCACAGCCACGGGTAACAAGATCCTTCCCGTCGTTTCCCCCAGGAGCCTGTGGAAGAATAGTGCAGCAATCAGTTCGCCACTTCTCTTGATCTCATCCAAGGGAACAATGAGAAAGTAGGCGACATTGACCAAAAAGTACAACAAACAGGCTGTAAATAGGGCAGTGGTTGCAGCCGACCTTAGCGTTTTGACGGGGTCCCGCACTTCATTCAGCACGTTGTTGACGTTTTGTAGCCCGGAGTAAGAGTAGAAGACCTTGAACAATGCGGTGCTGATGATGCCCCAGTTCCACACGGATCCCTCCCAAATGCCATCCCAAGAGGGCAAAGTCCGTGTGCCTGAAGATGAGGGTGTTGGCCTGTATCCAGCCACCACGACAACGGCCGAAGCAAGCGTCATGAAAACAACCAAGCCAATCTTGATCCAGCCCAGCAAGTTCTGAAGGAAGATTCCAGTCCTCAAGAAACAACCGTGCACAACCGTAATAGCTGTCATCAAAGCCACTGCCAAGGCCCGTACTTCCACTCTGTGCTCAGAAGGATGTTTGCCGAGGGCGAAAAGGATGTACTCGCCGAAAACGATACAGTTGCTCGCTGTGAATCCCAACACCACAGCGTGAATGGCAACTATTGTCGACGCTAGAAATCGAGGACGGCGGAAGGTGAACTCTAGATACACCTTATCGCCTGTGATTGGACGCAAAGAAAGGTGGCGTTGTAAGTATAGATGCGAGCACACTGAACGGAAAACCCACCTCCAGAACGAGGAAGCATACACCCATACTCCAAGCCCACCGCCAAGCCAAACCAACTGATAATAGCACCGGCGGCCCAAAGCGTGAGACTGAGTCCTATGCTGCCCACTGAACCGACTATGGCACCCGGTGTTGCAAAAATCCCCGACCCGATGACGCGGGAGATGATCAAAATGTATGCGCTCCTCCAACCTAGAGTACGGCCCAGGACGGCTCTTTCTGGGAGCACATCATCTTCAATGTCTCTCCGAGCTGCAGAGGCCACATCACCGGTATCCAGGGTCGTTGTCGATGATCCAAATGAGGATGTTGACTTTCGGCGTCGGTGACGGCTCTGACCTGCTTGGGATGAGGGAGATGCTGGCTGGGACCCAAGAAGAGGTGCCGTCTCCCCTCCTGGGCTTGGTGGATGAAGCCCAACGGTACTGGCCATCTTGGAAAAGTATAGGGGAGTCTCTGTACAGCAGCGCTTTTTCTCTGGTGGGACATTTGTTGACTCGGAGGTATCCCAACGGGAAAACCGGAATCCACGGCGCTCAAACCCAGTGTTGGATTTGTAAACCAGGGTCAATTGGTGGCATGGAAATCCCATGTGGTGCGAGCACATCACCTTGCGTGTGAAAGATCAGAGATGACGTGCTTGGCCCGGTATTGGACCGCGCCGCGTCGCACCTCGAGGTCCCGGCATCACAAAACAATAACGTTGTGAGATATCTCTTGTAGTTGCTAGAACGGTATATATATACGCATATAGTTTAAATGTGCTTTCATCCTGTTCCCATTTGTACCTTCCGGGCTGTTGATCAGCCTGCTTTATTGTCATCTTCCTTGAAACCTCCACGTCATCTCTTTGCTCAGTGGACCATCCCTCCCGTCGCCTTCTCCTACGCCCATCCCTTGTGAGCTGTTACTGCTTTCGCCTCCTTCACCGTGCTGCTCGCTATCGTAATGTGCATCATCATCGTCGTTACTATCGGCCTGACTTTCGCTATGTAGACTAGCCTCTTCCGTAGCGGATTCGGCAGCAGACTCGTCTCCATGGTCGCCGCCGCTGTCATATGAATCCGTATCCTCCCCAGCCAATGCCAGCTCTTCTGCCAATGAGAGTCGGCGCTTGATGGCTGGTCGGGCCGAATCTCGATCATCTAGACATTTGTTTGTCAGTTATGAGGCACATAGTCAGAGGTGAAGTACACCTGAACATACTTTCTACCTTGACACCCTGTATGGTGTTTCGTCTGGTGATTCCATTTCTTCTTGCATGCCCGGCCTCCGCTTCCGAGTCCGAGGTAGCCATTCCCTTTGCATCTCCAGCCCGATGGGGGCTTGATCCACGGTGAGGCGGAGTAGGCATATTCGCTTGAAAAGAAACGTGTATAGAGGCTTGTTGCCTTTGATGACTTGACCGAGGTGCATTTTCGGCTTGTACTGAGTGCGACAGCGAGATCGGTCTTGACGCGAGGCCCTCAGCCTCGAGTTGCTCCAACTCCAGCGCACGAAGTAAGAGGTTGTTGTATCCAGAGTAAAAGTTCCTTTGCATGAGATCGAAACCTGCCTTCAAGTTAGTGTTTCTATTTGATATCAGCATAGCGGGGTACGACTGACTGCCTCCATGTAAATGATTAATCTCTTTCACCAGCTGCAGTTGACCTTCCGCGAATTCCAGGGAATCAACAGCTACCCTGATGGCGGCCTGTACCCTAAGCTCGGACTTCAAGGCATTTTGAAGACCGAATGTTTCTGGCTTGTTGGAAGCCGGCGGTGTTGGCGGTTGTCGGCTCGGTTCACGCTGATGTGGGGTAGCAAGTTCATCGTGCAGTCTGGGAAACTCCTCAGTGTCTTTTCGAGCATGGTGAGATCTTGAATGTTTAGTAGCGGGCGAGGTGAACCGTAGTGGGCTGGAGGCAACACGTGTGCCATTAACCACTCCCTCCCTCGGCCGAGGTGTCTTTGGGGTTTCAGGTGGCGTCCTCTTCATCAAGATCGGTGTAAGCGGGCGTGGAGTGATCTTGGACAGCCCAGCTGCGGATCTCAGTGCTGATTCAGATCTGCTGTGCTTCAGTCGTCCGCCCCGTAAAGATACATGTCTTGTACTAGGTGCCCGGCATTCAAAAGCAGACAAGGTAGTTTGGAGAGTGACCAAAAGCTGGCCGAGGGTTGGGCAGACTATCTCCCCGAGACGCTCGCCGGCTTGATCTTCGGGCAGCAACTCGAGGAGTATGTGGAGGGCCTGTGACAGACTGGAGCCCAGGTTGAGGACGGCACCGACCAAAACGTCCTTGTCCGAGTCTCCGATTGGCTGGGAGAGCAGCTTAAGCCTCTGTACAGCTAGAACAGGGCTTTCGGCAAAGCTATCGCGCCTGACGGAACGGAACAGCCATGCCCCCAGGTCCGGGAAAAGATCCATCTCGACGGTACTCTGGCCGTCTGGTTGTCGAGGGCGTACAGGCTGTGCCAAGTCAGGGCTTTGGGGGAATCACAGAGAGCGAAAACAAAGGGGGGTCCCTAGTCGCGAGGTCCCGCATTCCTAGGGTTTGACAACGTCAAAAGGAGGAGTCAAAGCTGAGGTTGACAGGGAAGAGCGGTGTGCCGCATCGATCCACACTGCCACCGAATCTCGGCCCGTTGGCTAGGTCACCATGTGGGGTGATTGAGACACGCTAACTCGAAACTGCAAGGGTCCTCCAGGGGCATCATCGTCTTCGGTATCGTGGTGTTGTTAACTCTTAAAGTCTGTTTGGACCTCGTCGACAGTCAGAATATCTACCTCGCCATGTGCGCTTTGTACATGATAGGCGGGTCTCTCAGTAAAATGCTGATTGCTTACCGACATGTTCATTTTGGACACTCACACGTGAGAGTGACATCAGGGGGGCTTGGAACACATCTGTTGATTGGTCTGATCCAGGGGTCAAATGTTCAGGGGTTGTCGGGGTTAGGGTAGCGGTCTTGGCACAGACAAGCAAATGAAATAGTGGCAGAGAATGGAATGGATACAGAAATCGCTTTTGCTATTACTGGTATCATAAACTCTATACTGAGGAGTTGGAATAGGCCCGCTGGCTTGTTACCCCCCTACATACCAAAGGACCATCAGTGAGCAAACCGGAAATCCAGCCTCTTCAATCCTTCATCCTTGCTATTGAGCACATAATCCTCCTGTTGCTCCGGTGTGAGCTCATTCCACTTGGCATCCCTGAGCTTGTTCCTCCAGATGTAAAAAGCCTTGACGAGGTAGAACTGCAAAATATTGTAGCAGACAATACCAAGCAGGATTCTGTTTCCACGAACATAGAAGGGTCTGTCTTCGTCCCGGTAGATGTTGCTGGCCAGGATGTTCCCACTCTGGACAAACATGTTGTAAAGCGCAGCTGACACGGCTCTTGCACGGACGGCGTTGCTGTTGCGTGCGTTCCAGCCAACAAGGATGGCATGGCAATACGGATAGGACAAAAGACCAGTCATGATACCGTAGCGAGCCCAAGGGGCGGCATTTGGATAAGCGACCAAGGCAACGAAAAACGGAAACATCCAAATGTTGCTGATGGACGAAACGATAGATCTTTCCTTGAACCGCTTGGATACCCATGTGGTGATGAGGAGGTTGACGGCAAACATGAACTGGGCAGGAATGGCCATCAAGTTGGCCTCGAAGACACCGAAGCCCATCTGCCTGAGGATAAAAGACATATAGGTGTTGAGCGGGGATGGGGGAATATATGTGGTTAGACCAATGAGGTACAGCGGCCACATTTCCCAGTCCTTGATGGTCTTCCAGAGCAGAACAAGACCGACACCTTGACGGTTGTTCATGTCACCCTTGGAAGGGTCATCACGCAGCAGCCGGTTGACGATGATTGACTCCTCGCGGTCCGAAAACCAGCCGTCCTTGCCACGGAACCAATTCCGAGTTTGACAGGGTCCGGGGGGCATGAGAACCCACGAAAAAGTGCCAATGAGAAGTGTGACGATGCCTTCGAGAAGGAACAGCCACTGCCAGCCACTCCAGCCCCCGATTCCGCGCATCTTGAGGATTCCAGCGGCAAGAAGAGAACCGACAATGTTGACGGTGCTGAGGGCCGTCCAAAACCAAGCCAGACGGGTCGGGAGCTCGTTGGACTTGAAGAAGTACGTGAGCCAAAGAACAATGTCAGGGATGAACCCGCCCATTAGGAGGCCCAAAAGAACTTTGATGGCGTAGAAGCCAGCCTTGCTCGTGAGAAATGCCTGCGAGCCAGCCACAACGGACCAGCTGCAGATGAGGAAAGGAATCCATCGGTCAGCGCCCACCCTCTTGCTGATGAGACCCGATGGAAGTTCGGCAATCAGGAAGGAGGCCAAGAATAGTGTCTGACCGTAGTTGAAGTCGTTTGTGTTCATGCCAATCTCCTCCAGCATGTTATCCGTGATAGCCCGATTAATGTTGCGGCGATGGAGATCAAGACCGCAGAACATGATCCAAGCCCTTCAGCACAATCTGTTAGTCAGGAATATCCTATTTTGGGTCGGACTGCAGGTACATACCAGAGCATAATTCTCCGATCAATCTTCCTGACGAGCTTCCGCTCCTCCTCGGCTGACCAGGTAAAGCTGGGGTCGAAGCGATGACGATTCTCGTAGTTCACCTTTTCGTACGTGTTGCGCCAGTGGTCAGCCACGGCTGGGTCGGAAAAGATGTGATCGTTGGCTGAGCCATAGCCATCGGCATCGACAAGGGACTCTTGCGAGATTGACCCAGAGTCAGAGCCGCGAAGCCCGGTCTCCGTGTTTTTCTTTTCGTCGGCGAAGGACTCTGGCGAGCGGGAAGCCACCTCCTTGGAATTCTTCTGGTCGTGGTTGGTGAAAGCCATGTCAGCGGCAGAGTCCCGGCAGGCTGGAAACCAGAATGAAGGATGTGAGTCAAACGTACCCGTCCGAGACACAATTTGCATTTCCACGGATGTAACATGTGGAAGACGCTTATATAGAGAGAGGCCGATCCCCAATCACGACGTCAGCCTTTCCAGCTTCTTACTCGCTGTGGTTGCAGTGTCTGCGAATGTTGTCAAGACCGGGGCCCTCTTGCGCCATGGCTACCTCGGTTTGAGCGTCGTTCCAGACTCCAGCTGTTATCAGTGGCGCAATCTTGCACGTGTATGGCATCGTGCAATATGCACAGGTTGCATTGCATCATGGAGGAGCTGGTGGTCTTTCCCGCACTCAAGGAAGTGCCGTGGGATGCTTCACAGATTCGGGATACAAATCCCGATAAACGGGACATCTAGAGCTGCCCCACGTTTCCAAACCGGGCAGAGGCACAGGATGCGGCGAAGTGCATACCAGGTATTCCCGATGTCGTTCGTCCACATCGGTGACTCGTTTCACGAGTACGGAGACTGGACCCATCAGTACTCGCACAAATAGAAACCCTAGGGCTGAAGCAGTAAGCTCGTCGTCGAGAGAGCCCTGCTGTTGGAACTAGTATTTTCAGAGTAAAAGGCCAAGATAATGGCGTGCTTCCGTCCAGCGACAGGAACAGCAGGAAGAAAAGGTTGAGGGTTGGGGTTGGTTATGGGTAGTAGCCAGGTCGCGTCAAAGACAAGAAATTGACACCATTCTGCAAGGGTTGTTGTTCCGGCTTAAATCCATCCTGAGTCGCTGCCGTTTGGTGGGGGGTTATTGTTGACGTGGGGATGATATTCACAACTGCATAGCCGACCATCACGCCATTGGAAATACCATGAAACCGGAACGGAAGGGTAGCAGTCCGCAATTCTCTTGCACCGCAGCCAAGAACACGACGAATTATGGACTGCACATCCGGACAGAGCGAGTCAGGCAGGCACGTGGCTTCTGAACTCTGCGTCTTTGTCCAAGTCATGTTTCTTGTTGTCTGGTACTCTCATCGCCTCTCGCTCCCGCCCGGCGTGTTCAAATCTCTCAAGGGCTCCTCGTCGTAGTCACCCGCGCCACCCTTGTGACCGCTGCCCGTATCACCCTCGCCAGCAAACCTCTTCATGAACCAGGCCGGCTCAAAACTCCCAATCAATAAATACGTTGCCAGCACAGCCAGTCCCAATACCTGCAGAGCAACCAAAAAGCTCACACCGACAACCGCCCCTTTTGTCAGGACAGGCTTATTTGCCATCTCTCTTCCCAGGTCGACAAACACCTTGCGTGCCAGCGTCTGATCCTGGGTTGCCGCCTGCAACACAGCTTCATTGGCCAACGTCATGGCCGTCCACAAAGTCGTGTTGGGCCCTCTCTCGAAGACGGCGAGGAAGTCATTCATCATGCTTTCCAACTTGGACGCGGCCTGCTGCTCCGTGAGCCTGTCCTCTTGTCTACCACGCGGGACAAGAACAGACTCGCATTCTTTTGACATACGACGGTCAGAGATGACCAGCTCTGCTGGGGGAAAGACTGAGAATCGTGCCAAGGGCATATTATTCTCTAAGCAGACGGTCTGAAGAGTTTCAAGCGCGTCAAGACGCGGGAGCGATGTGTTGCCGGAAGTGGTGTTGACAAAAGCTTGTGCCATGGTGTGAAACCACGTCTGGTTGCCAAAGAGGGCCTGAGCTGAAGTCATGAGGGGCCCGGGAGCGATATCTAATGGCTGGTTTGGCTCAAGAGACAAGAAGGGGTCGGTGGTGAAATTCTGGACGAAGTCAGGGATGCCAAGAGGCACTTCACGGCTGGGACTGAGATGATGTGAGTGCCTAGATACGTGAGAGTTTTGTCTGATGGGGAAACTCACTTGAAGCTGACATAATGCTCTCCGATAGGGTTTTGAAACATGTTCAACAGCGGACCGACTCTCCCCTCGTTGAAATAGTTGGGCAGCTCGAAGTAGCCTCTCGTTGTGGTGGCCGTGCAATGGTATGTTTTCTGATGCCTGATTTGTCCAGGATTCCGTACATCCCCAGTCAAAACATTTCGTACCATTCGAATAAAGAGATCTTCTTTGATCTCACGCCTATCAGTGCTTCTGTCCAGCCATGACGATCGCCCCGAGGCACCCGGTACGCAGACCCGGACTAGGGTGTTTGGGGACTCAAAGACTCTGGCAAACGGTCTCGGGCCAGAACAAGCCGAGGGAAACTGCTCAATTGCCCTGCAGTCTGGAATACTTTTCAGCTGCAAGGCATGGCTCCGATAGTACCCAGTGTTGATTTTCTGGACCGCTGAGACGAACATGCGGTGATGAGAAAGCTCCATGAGATCGGGCTCATTCGCTGGACGGAACCCGCCGAGCGAGAAAGCCATCATGTCTGATGTCGTGCCATCCTCTTGCCACAAATGTGGGTGCTTGTCAGACTCTTGAGAGTTGACCAGTCCGTGTTTGACCTTCTCAACCACCCCATTTTCGCTCACCATCTCGAGCATCTCAGGTGTGGCATCGAGAGCCACAACACCTTGCCCGAGGAAGGCGGCCGGTACCTTGATTGTCTCAAAACTGACAACCAAGTTGCGAATCGGCGGAAGTATCAGGGCTTGACCGCGGGATGTTAGCGAAGATTTTCCAATCTCCCCCTCGAAGACGTACTGATGATGATCAAGATTACTGCCAGCCAAGACAAGGCGGCGTTGTCCCACAAGTTGCGCTTAGATTGCGAACCCACGCTAGCAGCGCGTTGCACAACGGCGTATACGATTGGGATGGCAGCAATGGCAGTAATGGTATTCATTGTTTTGATCGCCTTATCGTAGTCGGCCATGTGGTCCACATTGATGGGCTCCACATCACGAGGAAGCTCAGTCCATGTCTTTGGTTGCGAGATCCAGACTGGGCCATTGCTGAGGCCACACGTGTAGATCCACGGAATCAGAAGAAGAGCAATGTACAGGGCGGTGACAAAGACCAAGCCCAGGGCTCCAATGATCTGGCTGACTTTCGAGGCCGTGGGCATTGTTCTTTGTCGGAGTCGTCAGGCTTTTGGCCGGTGGTATGCATGAAGCAAAGGACTTACTGGCAAACCGAATTCGAAGGTTCACAGTCTATTTGTATGATGATAGTCGGCTCACGGCATCGTCTCCAGGAGGGAACCTAGCCAAGATGAGCGGTGTTGCCCAGGGGGGAGCTTTGAAACCGACTCCAACCGTTGTCTTGGGCCGATGAAACGGTCAACCTCAACATCAGAGCCCGGTAGCAATAGTTCAAAGTGGGTTTGCCCCTGAAATAATTTGTGCCAAGCCCTCTAGCTTCCGTCTCTTGATCTCTTTTCCCCACGCGCTTGATGAATTGGCTTGTGTAATCTCGAGAGCCACAATACTCAAAAGCTTATCATATGTCTAGGTACATCACGCCGGCATTTCGACTCTGGGCCTTCCCGTCCATGCTTGTTCTGACGTCGAAATTTCCGATGGCGAGTTCTTACTGCTCACTTCTGCCGGCCACATTTTGACAGGGGCTTGTCCATGTGCTGCACAGACACATGTGCAAGGACTATTGTATTCCTGCACATATGTAGCAGGGCTCCCGCCTCTCGAAGTACTTGCTCCTGTTGACCGTTGCCATTGGGGATGACAATGCTGGCAGTGACCATCGTGGACGGCCTCGTGCAGATGGCTTTGGTCCGGATGGCCTGGCCGCCGAGATCTTTTCCTCCACCAGAGAAAGAGACCGGCGCCGATGATGAGCACGCCGACGATGGCGCCTACAGCAATCCCCGCTGACTGTCCTCCGCCCAGGCCACCGCCATCCCCGCGGTACTTTTCAGTGGTTTCTTGTGGATCGGGGGCCGTTGTCACTGCAGTTTCGGTCGACTCGCTTGTAGGGGCGGCTGATGGTGAGGACGAGGTGATCGCGGAAGATGTTGTCGAGGGTGAGGATGGAGTTGGATCGGAGCCAGACGTGTCGGGCCCATGAACGATACCGCCAGAAGGTCGCTCAACTCCGAGAAGATTGAAAGACGGGCTATTGGCACCAAATCCGGCTGCTCTCCCCGGCCTCAGGTTGAACCAACACGGTGTTCCTGACGTGAAGTTGAGCACAACGGCGACTGAGGCGTTGTATGCCGGCACCCGCTGATCGTAAAAGTTTCTCCTGCCTCCATCGCACCAGCCAAATAATGTCGGGCTCGGAAATGGGCTTTCGTACGTCACGTTGACCGTGTCCATGTGCTGATACGTGTGGCCCTCGGTTGGGTAGATAAACCAGACTCCATTCTCGCCGTTCTGGCCGGCGACTCTGGCACCAAGAAGCGCGAGCGCGAAAAGTGCTCGCATTTTCGGTCGCCCAGGAAATTAGTTTGCGGTTGAAGATCCGGTGAAGAAAAACGTGAAGTGATAAAAGAAGGTTCCCGGGGAGCGAATGCTGTCCCATCGATCTGGCTGTGCATGTCGGCTGTGAGCGCCAAGATGCGGCACAGCCAGGGCGTGCAGTGAGGCCTGCGGCTGTCAGCTGGGATTGCGGGCGGCTTTTTTCTCGGCGTCTGGTCTGTCTCTGGTTATTTTGGGCCGATCGAAACGCAGGGCACTTCGCTCCGAGAGCCTATCTGTCATGTCAGTTTAACGTTGTTCGATCCCCGTCAAAGGGCATCAATTCTGTCTTTCTACAGCTTTTCCTGTGTTCTCTGTGGCGAGGCGGCAACGAGCCAACGCAGAAAAAGCCCACTTCAGCCCGGTTCAGTCATCAAACATCGTGTTTCTTGGTACCTTGTGGTAGCATTGCCAAAACACCGAACGTGAGGGTGGTCCATCAACAGAAATTGAGATCTGGTCTACCTCCCTGACCGCGAAGATGAGCAGGTGATGACGTCACCGCCCCATCAAGGTGACCCTCAAAATGGCAAAACAGATTCTTGACCCTGCACCATTCCCTCTGCTTTAACAAACACTGTAGTCAGCATACCTAAGCGATCTCTCGGCGACCAGACTTTTGACCCATTATGGACCCCAAAGCTTCAGACAATCTTCCCGTCACGAGCATGCGGCGGACGACTGACCCTATTCGCCCTCGGGCCATAATGCCCTGGGGTACGGTAATAGTTTGCGGCCTCTCAGCCGGCTTCCTAGGAGTAGCTGCGTAAGCATGCCTGTTGCTCAGTCCTGCAGTCCTAAATACCTTTCAGAGCCCCTAACAGATTGCCGTAGGATGACTGTCGGCGAAAAGATCGAACAATTTTTCACCGGCCGTCCGAGTTCCTACGTGCCGGCCAAAACTCTAGCTACGTTGATAGGGGTCAGCCCTCGAAACGATCAGCAGCTATGGGGCCTTAATATGGCAATGCATTACGGTCAAGGAGCAGCTGCCGCTATCATCAGAGCAGCGGCAAGCTACTCCTTCGGCATGAGGGGGCCGTTCACCGACTTCATGTTTATGGGTGTTAGACTCTTGATTGACCAGACACTAGAAAATTGGACGGGGGTTGGAGCCCTTCCTTGGACATTGCCGGTGAAGGAGCAAGTCGTGGATTTGTTGCATAAAGGAGTTTTTGCTTTTGTTACGGGATACTTGGTGGATTGGTGGATTCGGTGATTGTGAAGTAATTGTCACATGAATGTAGCAGATGTTCTTAAAGTGGATGATCGTAGGAAAGCCGCGGCTTGAGACTAGTGTACGTACAGGCACCATGTCTTTTTGTGTTTGCATCATGTTGGTCATTGGCGATGGACTGAACTCCCTGAATGAGCTCACTGCAGGGATGTTGTTGGGTGCGAAGAAGACACTATGCCTATCTGTGCCAATCGGCGTCGAGAAATGACCGACTGATGACAAACCCACAAGAGCTATCCCACATGCGGAGTCAAGATAAAAGATACTAAAGTCAAGGTGGTTGCCAACGACAAGGAGAACAATCGAACATCCCAAACGCGCTTGCTCCGTTCTTGACCGGACAAATGGCTGACAAGCCGATCCTTGTTCTGGGCTCTACCGGCCCCTCGGGCATTTGCCTCCTGCGCGAACTTTTGCACCGCAAGAAACGCGTTATCGCCTTTGTACGCCCAACTTCAGCATCCAAAATCCCAGCCGACCTCGTTGCGTCATATCCCACCGACTTGCAGGTGGTGCAGGGCCAAGTTGATGATGATGCCACACTTGGCCCAGCGATGGCCCAGTGCAGCGCAGTCATCTCGCTGATGGGCCCAGACGGGGCGGCTATGTCGTCTGGTACACCACTTCCCTACCCGGGGTTCTACGAAAAGCATGTGCTGCCCCTCATGAAGAAGCATGGAGTCAAGCGTATCGCTGCAATGGGAACGATCTCTATCTACACGGAAGAGGATGCCACAGTGTTCTTGAGGTGGATCATGCGCTTTGGCGTGAGCTGGATGTTCCCAGCCGCGTACAACACGATGTTGGGTATTGCCAAGGTGTTCAGTGAGGAAACGAGTATTGACTGGACGGTGTTCAGACTGCCCATGCTTGTCGGAGGAAGTGACGAGGAGGCATGGAAGGCGGACCGTGAAAAGGGTGAGGCCCATGCCGGTCCGGTGAGCAGACAATGGTCTGGAAAGCTGGACAGAGCGATTTTGGCAAAGTGGCTCGCCGACTGGATTGAGCATGAAGGGAAATGGGTGCGAGAGCTGCCTGCTTTGAGCAGCTAGTCGCCAACTTTGGTATCAGACAGAATACAATTCGAGCTGAAGAATGGCATCTTGTTTCTGGATATCTACAGCCAACCCCCCCGTTCGTCCATGCCTCAGCAGTAGCGGTTTGTGCGAAGCCAGTTGCACATGACAGTCCCAACACAAGTGCAACACATGCAGGCCTACAACAACGTCAGCACTGATTTAGATAACCACTGGTTGGCTACAAAGGAATACCTTCTTCTTTCTCTCGGTGTCGTCCTTGCCCTCGATACATGATAGTGTTCGAGCACTGTTGAATCGGTACATGTTGTAACACGCGTTGGGGTTGATGACATCGGCGCATTCATTTGTCCTGGCTAGCTCCCGAGTGCATTCCTGCATGGACTGCCCCAGAGACAAGGAAGCCCCCAGGGCGAGAAGACCAAAAGATAGCTTCATCGTGTGTTTAGTCTGAACCACTTGGAAGTTGGGCGAAGAAGAGGTGGAGGTGATGGGGTTGGAATTCTAGAGACTGAGAGGCAACCTCGCTTATGACACATGTTGAGATATAGATGGTCCTTGAGTTCTACATGTGCCAATGCCACAAATTAGGTGGGTGTGGCTCAATAACAAGGCGAGGCCGTCGGCAATGGGTCCGGGTGCATGGTTTGTGATTATATCCAGTCGGCAGTTTTCCTGTCGAATGGGATTACAGCCGTTCATATAACAGCCCGGCTTCTCCGCCAACCACAAGACCGAAACCATCAACGCGGGGTCAACCTGGAAGATGACTATAAGCAATGTCCAATCGAAATCATCAGCAAACCATAAAGCTTGAATTTAATCCTTTTGCCACGCGACAGAAACATATGGCCATTACCTCTACGAACCCGGTTCAGCCAACTCCCGCACATGTGATGGGCTATGGATATTACCCGTCATCAAAAGTGCAATATCGCTCGGTTCATGAACCGAAATATATTGCCACTCTATTCGTAGACATGGTCCCGGCCCACGAGGGAGAACTGATGTAGCAGTCTACCAGCGGGGCGTGAGAAGACACGGCAGTCGTAACCTGGACCGACCTGAAAAATACTGATGTCCTATTTACCCCCTTTCCTGATCCTCCCTCCATTCTTCCCCCTTTGCTCCTGTTCTGTCGTCACCAGTTCGCATTCACACCAAGAAAGAACCCTTTAGAGGCTAACGATGAAGCGGAATATCCTTTTGGCTGCCCTTGGGCTACTCACGCCAGCGCATGCCCTTCTTCGATTCGGATGCTCTCAACTTACAGTTCAGAGACTGGATCCCCTTGTCAATCCCGGCCAAAGCCCGTCGCCCCATCTCCATCAGATCATTGGAGGGGTATGTGTGTTATTCACGCTGCCAAGTGTATCATGCTGACAAAAATGCGGGTAGAACTCATTCAATGTCTCGATGGATCCTACAGACGGATTCGATCTCCCGAAGCTATCGACATGCACCAGCTGTCAATTCACCGAAGACTTCTCCAACTACTGGACCGCCGTAATGTTCTTCCGCGCTCGGAACGGTACTTTCAAGAGAGTTCCACAGATTGCGCAAAACGGCATGGAAGGCACCAACGGTGGCATGGCAAGTGTGAAGTCACGGACAGTTTGAAGCCTGTTTTCTAACCTATGACAGGTTGTCTACTACATGAGCGACGCACTCTTTGACACAGCCCAAAAATCAAAAGTCACAGCGTTCAAACCCGGGTTCCGCATGCTCGTTGGCGACCCGGCATACAGCACCAGAGATCAGGCCAGGGACTGGCGTCAGCTTACATATACCTGCATGGAGAGCCAAGCCAACCGTGCTCCTGAGTACATTAGCTTTCCACCGACTCCCTGCCGTGGTGGTATCATGGCGAACCACCGCTTTCCAACCTGCTGGGACGGTGTCAACTTGGACACTCCTAACCACAGAGACCATGTTGCCTACCCAGAGACCGGCACCTTTGAGTCTGGAGGAAGATGTCCAGCCTCTCATCCAGTCAGACTGCCTCAAATTCTGCTTGAAACCGTCTGGGATACAAGTGCCTTCAACAACAAGGCAGACTGGCCGGCCGATGGAAGCCAGCCATTCTTCTGGTCCAGTGGTGACGGGACCGGCTTCGCCAACCATGCCGACTATGTCTTCGGCTGGCAGGGTGATTCCCTTCAGCGGGCCATGGATGCACACACTTACGTTAGCGCGCCAATGCTCAAGACTCAGACAATTGCGCAGCAGAATAAGTGCACCGTTCGCGATTATGTCAAGGAGGACTTTTCAGGCTGTATGTCATCAACCTCTTCTGTCATGTCACCCGAACATCCGTTGCTGACCACCATCTTTCCTAACAGGGCTCAAGCAGTTGCCAGGCGTTGCTATGTAAGCAAGACTACAGCAGGAGGTAAGAAGTAGCAAGACAACGGTTGGCTGCTGAGAACTTGCAAGTATAATGTCACTTTCTTTTGATAGTGTAGTTTTACATTGGAATTACATTTGAACAAGCTGGCTATGCAAGCGGATGTGTCAGCGATGTACCCGTACCCGAAGAATGCCTTATGCAGTTTTCCAATAGTTCCAAGCCACAATGGCAGCCCAAGGAGACTGATCAGCCGATCAACGGCAATAGTCATGCTTCACCAACTCATGGTCTTATCTCCAGTTCCAGACATCGAACACTTACGGATACCTATCACAGCTGTGACAAGTCTACGACATCGCGATGAACAAAGGATCCACGCGGATAGGCAGTGTTTGCCAGATATGCTTTGGCCTCAACATTTGTGTATCAAACCTTGAGTATCAGTCAGTCCAGTAGAGCGTCAAGGGAGGTTGCCCGGGGTGCGCAGTCCTCCTGTCTGTAACCTCGCACTTCGTCCAAGGACAAACAATCCAGTCGCTGGAGTTATGGGTCCATAATCCCCAGCCCTCGCAACAGAAGCGTCCTTTCTTGATACACGTCAAAGCTTCAGACGGTAACACACACTCGATTGAGTTATTTTGACAACCTCCGCAACTCTTTTCTGCGAACAAGTCTTGTCAAGGAAAAAATGAATTGAACATCGGGCAAGGAATTGGCTGGGCGAGGCAGGTACCTATGCAGTCACTCAAACTCGCTAGAATGTTGGAATCTTGCAAAGAGTTGGCTGAGGGACTGTTTCCAAAAACACGCCGAATGCCCCAACCTAGAGATGGCGCCTCTGCCTACCCGGGTTCTTATTATTTCAGACGGCTGTGAAAATATACGACTATGCACTCGAGGGACTTATATTGCACTAAGCCACTGCTGGGAGGCACAATGCCGACAAACATCATGCTGACAGCGAAGAGCTTTGCCCGTTGGAAAGCGGGCTTCCCAACAAAGGATCTGCCACAGACCTTTCAAGATGCAGTGACGATAGCCCGAGAGCTTGAGGTTCAGTACCTTTGAATAGACATACTCTGTATTATCCAGGACAGTCAGGATGACTGGACTAGAGATTCAACTAATGTCTGACATTTATACCAACGCAATCTTGCCTGTTGGCGCTGATCAGTCGCCGGATTGCCACGGCGGTATTCTCGGGATATGGACATGTTATCCATGAGCCTGTCATTTGTATCGGAAGACTGCACATGTGCTGTCATCCATGCTAGGAGATATCGTGCCAGGTCCTACCCATTCGACGGGCACAGATGACGGGCACATGACGGTTCGTCCTCCAGGTCCTTGACGTCGGGATTGCACTCACGGGGTTGGACTCTGCAGGAGAGACTCCTGTCAAAACGGATGCTTCACTTTACACTCTTCGAAATGGCCTGGGAATGCACCAAAGAGGTTGCATGTGAATGCCGACTCGGTGGCAATATCCCGAAGCAATTTCTGGTCTTCCGTAGTGCTTTTGTCAACCCCATCCATGATTGGACGCAAAAAGGGCCCCAATAGAGGACACGCTGAAAGACTCAAACAAATCCACGGTCCCTTATTTCCAAGAGGCGAAGGGAGACCTATCCAGTCTCGTTCAACTACACTAGGACATTGCGGATACCTGCAAAAACAAGGGGGACAGGCCCTTGGGATTGTCGTTGTCGAGGTAGAAGAAACAGGTGCACATCGGTCGTTTCGTCGTGTTGGTAACTTCTCTGGTCGTGGTGGGTTGATTGGAAGAAATAAAAAGAGGGTGTGCTGGGAGAGCTATGGCACCCGCGAGGGCGTCCAGCTGATGTAGAGCGGGATTTGGGTATAGGATGATACGACTGGTGCTGTTCCTTTCAAGGCATTTTCACCGCACGTGTTCCAATGGTCGTCATTTAATCGGGAGCTACCCTATAAAACAGAGTCGATGTGAATGTTCAGTCCCGCCTTAGTGCCATATCTTCATGCGGCAATCTCAGCGACAAACGCGCCACACAAGACCCGAATATTTGCAGGAGGGCAAAAAAGTATGTCCAGAGAGACTTGGATCTGTTGAAATTCAATAGTTTTCGGATAGTTTAGGAGAATGTAAGCAATGGCTACGGCATTGGGCTGTGATATGTAAGCACTGGGCTGACACATGTCAGCAATATGTATGCAGGGTCTAGAAAGCTGCAGGGAGTAGAAAGCAATGAAGTTGCCACATGGCATTAGGTCTGGCAACATCATGTGCTGATTACTAAGGTACCTACTTGAGAAGTATGGAAGAAACTAATAGGGAGTCTGGGACAGACCATGTGTTCGTTCTAGAATTAAAGAAGTCCAAATACATCGAGGACTGTGGTTTCTGCCGAACGACATCTGTCAAATTAGAGGCGCATATGATATATCAAGGCTGTCCACCTAGCTTCGGAAGCTTACGGCCTTGATAGACGGCTGTTGAAGCAATCGCAGCGCTTTGCTTAGGGCCCCTGGAACCCCTTCAATCCAACTTAGGTAGCTTCCTAAATATACTGCTTAATGAGAAGGAGGGTAGATATAAAGGATGATGACTACGTATGTGGGTGAGAGGAATACTGGTTGATAAGCATGTAACTTTCATTACCTAAGTGATATTCAAGTGTTTGTTGGAAGACTTCCCGAGGCGAGAAGGCTCTGCTGTTAGTATAGAGCCGAGTTGGAGTGTTTACATATTCAGAACAATATCTAAAGTTCACTGCCATGCATGATGCTGACTACGGGTTGCATTACTTTTCAGCCTTCCGATCATGCAGATACACCGGGTTGAAGACTTGTGCAAGCGAGATCAACATGATCGCAAGAAGACTAGCTTCAGCAAGAATCCGCAACCAGTCTTCGAAGGCAAGCTTCGAGAAAAAGTATAAAGAGCTTAAAGATTTCCTATCTTCCATTCCTAGCAATCCCACCACCAACAACCTCCTCTTCACATCCACAGTTCGGCCTGACATCAACATAACCCCTTCACCATGAAGACTTCTGCAATTTTCACCGCCTTCGCCGCTCTTGCTGGCCTTGTCATTGCTGCCCCTGCCGCTGACACTTCTCCCGTCGCCATCCCCGCCCGCGCTGTTGAGGAGTCTCCTCCCCCGTTGTCCTACCAACAAGTGGTTCCGATTGTTGATGCTGAGGAGGCTGCCATTGCGAAGCGGGAGATGTACGTTCAATTTCAGATCTCCATCAGTTCTCCATGCTTTTGAATCTAACATATAGATATCCAGCGAGGCACGACAGGGCGTCTTCATCACTGTTCATGTCAACTGGTCTGGAGGTAATGCGTACATCAGCCCGATCAACCGTGGCGCTTGTGCCGACTTGGTGTCTTCTTGGAAGAATGTTATCACCTCTTTCGGCCCGGATCCCGGCCTTGTTTGCTGGATCTACGAGTACGTTGTCCTGCGATGCCGTATGCAAGGAAAGACAATCTAATTATAGACAGTGGCGACTGGTGCACGGGATACTCCTATGGTCCTATCTACAATCCTGGCTTCGCAGACTTGAGCTCCATCGGCATGAACGACCGCATCAACTCCTTCATCTGTTGGTAAGCGGACTTGGAGGGTTTCAGCAGAATACGTAGGAGAAGCGTTGCTGGTGCTGGAATATGGGGACATCCAAACGCTGCAGTGGCAGCCGAATGACGACGGGAGGATGTAGGAATTTGACTTTCAAGACGCTCGTTGAGAATTTATTTTTTAAGTCTAAACTGCAGTTTTAGCTTTCTAGATACAAATGAGAATACTATGCCGGTTGGTGTTCTTAACTATAGATGTTCCTGAAAAGTACGATTGAAATTTAGATAGGTATTACGGGAATGTATAAGTTAAGGACTTATAGTTTAAATATTATAGTTATTGTGCGCTTCGGACTCGGGGTTGCCTGTAACCTTAGCTAACTACCAGGGTTATATATGTGGGTGCCCGTGGAGAATAGGGGGGGGTGCCTGTTTACCTAGAATATGGGGTCCCTATAGAGCAAGTCCCAACGGCATAGCATCGGTACCGTTATATTGAACCTCTGATCACCCTAGACACCTTTTCAACTTAGATTCTAACCCGCCGTCACATACACGGCCTGCTTTCTAGAACTAGTCTTTACCTTTCAAAGCACCACACAACTTACCTATTCCTTCAAATTCGCGCCATCAGCCACGCCTTGCGCGGCTCGGAGCCTTCAGGCCCAGCCTCGTCTAGTTTCTTGTTGTACAGCTCCTGAATAGTCACATACATCGTCAAAAGTTCCTCACCAATGCTCCCCATTAACAGCTCGTCATTGAGAAGCAACTGGAATGCCTGACCAGGCTGAGTGGGAAGCTGCTCTGTCACCCCAAGCTCCAACCGCTCCTCATCCGTCAACATGGCCACATCAACTGTAAAAGTAAGGTATCTCAAAGTCAGCACTTTATCTTCCATCTCTCTACAGCCTCGCACAGAAAACTCACCCTGGCAATCCTTCACCCTCAACTCCAACCCCCTCCTCACCCCCTCCATCCCAGCAGCCAAAACCCCAGCCATAAACAAATACATCTGCGCCGACGCATCCGGTAGCCGTATTTCCCAACACCCGCTCCCTCTCTTCCTGATCGGCCCCTCCCTATTCTCCGCCCCAGGATATATGCCTCCCCGCGCACCACTGTCCCGCCTTGATCCGGGCGTAGCTCTCCGGCCGAGGCATGGCGAACGCACACAGCGCCCCCAAATGCTCTATCACCCCCGCTAAAAAACTCTCCTCCACCTTTTCCACGCCGTCCCCCTGGATCGAGATATTTGTATGCAACCCGTTAATTTCGGGCGGGGCGGGGTTGAACAACACCTGCACCCCATTCTCCCTGCACACTCGCCTTGTTGTCTCCTTTGCTGTTACCAGCCCGTCCACTGCTTCCAAGGGGGGCAGATGACCGAGGACAAGCTCGTAGGCGTTGTCGCTTCCCCCGCAGTGGAATTGTTCCACTGGCACGTTCGCGACGAGTTCAAGCCGCCTGGTGATATCCGAGAGGAGCGGCAGCATGAACGACTCGATTGCGCGGAGGCCGGAAGAGGCGTGGACTTCTGCTTTTTGGTTGGGGTTGGTAACGTCCAGCTGGACAGCGCTGAACTCGAGCTCGAAGCCAACGCGGAAGGAGAGGCCTAGTTCCTCGCCTTAGCGGAGGGTTTGGAGCAGTGCCCTCCGGGGACAAAAGGGGGCGGAGAGGGTGGGAGTTAGAAAGTCCGGGACGGAGGGGGGTGGCATTGCCAAAATAGCAGAATACTACTGCGTGCTCCCTAGTGTGGTCAAGGTAAAGGTGGACAGTGTTGAAGTCGGGGAGGAGGAAACACTGGCCTGCCGGGCGGCCAGGGTCGCGGTTGATGAGGGGGAGGCCGATGTCAACCAGGGATTGAAAGTGCCGAAGCGTCAGGGTGCGGACTCCGACGGTGGAGGTGTAGTCGGTCGATTGGAGATGGATGAATTGTAGTGAGGCGTGGGTTTGGATGAACGCAGCAAACTTTTCATAGCCGCCAATGTTGAAATTCGGGCCCATGTTTCTTGTTTCCGCCGATGCGTATTCTCAACAGCAGTTTAGAGGCGTTGACTTTGATTGAATTTCCCGAGGAGAATGGCAATGTGATATAGTCCCGGGCAAAGGCACAGGAAATGAAGTGGAAAACTGGTAATGAATATAAAAAGCTATAAAACAGAGAAAAAACCACTTAAACTAATAAATATCCTACAGAAGAAAAGGTAGGCTAAGAATATCTATTTCATAACTATTTAACCTACTAAAGCTATAGCTCTTATAGGTTCTACACCCCCCTATAAATAGATTTACTACCGTTAACTTTAAGGTTCTTATAATTAGTCTATTATTTTAATATTTTATAATTTCTAGTATTTTCCTTTTCTTAATCCTTCTCTTTTTTTCTTTTTATAATATTGTAAACTTTAATATTCTACGCTTTTTATGTTAGAAATTTTTTTATTTTTAATAATTAAATAGATTTAATATATCTTCCTTTTTATAAAAGTTTTATAAAGTTATTAATAAATATCTTTATATTTAATACGTAATTTATTCCGAATTTCTTTTTTTTTATTTACTTATCTATTTATATATATGTTAAAACAGGTCCCCGTGAGGCCTGTAATTACAGTGGGTTGGCTGCTGTAATACTACGTGGTTATAGGTGTGAAGGAACGGAGGATTCGGCCAAGTCTTTGCCTGAAGAGCTTACCCGTCACCGAGCATTTACCCGGCACCTGCGCACGGGCCCCACTCAGTGCTACAAGCCACTTCAAAAGCTTGCATCGGGCCAACCAGTGGGCCAAAATGGCTATAATTTTATATTTAAACTTATAAGGTCTATATATACCACTGGTTAAAAGGGCTAAGCCTTAGGCTTACGTTGACCCGCACTTCGGTAGGAAGGGGGGCGGTTTGGGTGAAGATTTGTATGGGCGTGAGTCGCCATTTCAGCAACTCTCACCAAAATCGGGTCCGGTAAGCCGAACTCTGGCTCATCTGCCCGCCCTGGCGTGCGAGGCCCTGGAAGGCCCTCGGTGGGTATGTGGTAGAGGTCGAGTGCGAACCCTACTACAGAGTATTATAGTAGACTTTAAAAGGCTATCGCTATAAATATAAAAGGTTACCCACTAATTCTCTGTTCTACAGCACCTACCAGGTGCTGTAGCCTAGCACCCCAGCAGTGAGCTACAGGTATCGTGTGTGACAATTCCGCTACGCTATTGGTGTATTAGCTACAGGGCTCTTAGGCCCGTATATGAGCCATACCTATTTTAATAGTATTAAATTATAAAGGGAGGGAAGGAGTAGTTAAATTAAATTGTATAGTATTTTTTAATAATAATAAAGATAAAGAGGAGATTTCTAAAGAAATCTAAGTAATATTAGAAAATAAAGAGAAAGAAGAAGTAGCCGGGTTAAATCGTACGGTATTTTCTAATAAGGATAAAGTTAAAGAGATAATTTTAAATAGTAAGGATAATAAAAAGGTAACTTTAATAAATCTTTAATAAAACTAATAATAAAAGATAATTTTATTAAAGGTTAAAAAGGTTAAGGCTATTATATAGGAGGCTAAGGAGTTTACTAAGGGGTTAAAATAGATTAAGGGGAATTATTTAATTTATTAAAAGGAAAGAAAATAGTTGTATATCCGGTATTGGTTTTAAAAGGATAACCGATATAAATATTTTAAAATTATTAATTTAACTTAAATATAATATCGTATAAAGCTAAAAAGGAAAAAAGAAAGAGAGAAAATAGCTATTTTAAATTATATTATTTTATAGATTTAAAGAGGGGTTAAAAAATATAAAAATACCGTATAGGAGGCTAGGGGTTTTCTAGAGTTTTATAATTATAATATTTACGGTACTCCCTATCTATTATTCTCCGATGGACTGTAGTAGAGTCCGTTGAAATCGTCCGTAAAAAAAAGTCTCCACTTTAGAAACAGGGGGTAGAGTCCGTTGAAAATTTTAATCGTACGGTCCATTAAACTTTTCTACACTAAAATTTACAAACAAAGTATCATTATAATCATCTCGATAAGCTACATTTAACGGTCATATTCACATTATCGTACGAGGGTTATAGAAAGAGATACGTAGGGGGGAAGTTAAAGGGTTTTAAATAAAGATAGATTTAATAGGGTAAACCCTTATTTACTCTATTATATAGTAACCTTTATTATATAAAAATCAAAGATATTTTTTTAACTGTATAACTTTATTTTTTTAATTATTATCTTTAGTTAAATTAATAATAAACTACTTTTAAATAATACCTCTATTATATCCACTATAACTATAATTATAACTATAGTTACCCTTTCCTTAGCCCCCTTTATAGCTACCCTATATAACGGTAACTTCGTTATTTATAACTTTATTTTACTCGGAGAAAATATATTTAATTATATAATCCCGCTATTTATAATTTCTATAATAACTACCGAAGAAACTAATTATATAAATATAAAAAGTAAAGGGCCTTCTATTAAGATTATTTCGATAAACCTTATAAAATTCTTCTACTCCTTTACCCTGGCTTTAAATAAAAAATATATTTAAATAATTAAGCTTAATAACTACCCCTTCTATATTTATCTAAGATTTCCGAACTTTAATATTAGATAATAGTATATTAGATATATTATATTATTAATCCTAAATATATTAATATAGAGCTTATAGTATCGTATAATTTGGGGGGAGTTATATTTTAAACAAATATCCCTATATAATCGCAAATCTTTTAGGAGCCTATATAAAGGAGAATTATCTCCTCGTTATCCTCGATCTATATAAAGGTAAAGTTATTAACGAAAATTATAATTTTAATCGTTAATATTATTTAAAAGTTTATAGAGTTTAATTTATTTAAAAAAAAAGGTTTTTAATTAAAATTAAACGTATAACCTCTCGAAAAAATTATATTTATTAACTGTTAAACTATTAAATAATTATTCTTAAATCCCGGTCTAAATACTAATTCCTTTTAAAAACCTTATATATTAACTACCGTAAAAGTATTATATAATAAAAAATTATTTAGACTTTATCGTATAATATATTATATAAACCCCCTATATTATTAAATATTTCTATTATTAACTACCGTATAATCGTAAAGTACTTTACTTAATAGAATCTTCTTATTATCAACTACCGTATAATTATAAAGGGTTCTCCTTTATTATATTTCCCTACTATTAATTATTATCTATTAAAAAAGGTTCTCCTTCTATATATCTCTCTTTTATTAATTACCGTATAGTTATAAAGTATTCTCCTTTATTATATTTCTCTATTATTAATTATCGTATAGTTGTAAAGGGTTCTCTTTCTTATATCTTTATTCTCTCTTCTTTTTTCCCCTTTTTCCTTTTAAAAATCCGCTAATAATAATAAATATAGTTACCTTCCCTTATTCGGAAACCCCCTCTTTTTTTCCCCTCCTTTTCCACTTAGTAATCCGTAGAAATTATTTCTAAAATCGTACGGTAAGTAAATTAATTTATATATTTAAATTCCGATCTCTGGCTTAATAACTAACTTTAATTTAACTATATTTTACCCCTCTTTTTCTTTTATATTATATAAACCTCTTTTCTTATAATTATGAATCATTAATTATTATTATTATAAATCCTTTTATAATTATTTATTTTTATTTTATCTTTATTTATAAAGATTATAAAATTAAAGTTCTTATTAATAAAGTTATAACTTATCTTTATATAAAATACCGTTAAACTATTAAGCTAAATTAATGGAGATAGATTATACGAAAGTATAAAGACTCTTTTATTAAATAAAGGAATTAATAAAACCTAAAGTTATTGAAAAGGTATGAGCCGTATACAGGCCTTAGGGCCCTGTAACGGTAGGCACTTACAGTGCTCTCTAGTGCAGCGGAATTGTCACACGCGATACCTAAAGCTCACTGCTGGGGTACTAGGCTACAGCACCTTATAGGTGCTGTATAACAGAGAATATAGGTAGTAACCTTCTTTATTTATAGT
>MU864027.1:0-71586 GCA_033296885.1 Triangularia verruculosa | reverse complement strand
GCGCCCCCCCCCCCCCCCCCCCCCCCCCCCCCGCCCCCCCCCCCCCCCCCCCCCCCCCCCCCCCCCCCCCCCCCCCGGCACACAACAGCTCTGAGGCCCGTTACAGACCAATGTGGAGTCCCTGGGGGGTGGCCCGGGATAGTGGACAACCCAAGAAGTCCATGACTGAGTAGGGGGTGTGTGAGCCGCTTGACGATGGTCCCGTCGACCCAGGCCTTTGACCTGGAGAAGCATGCTGTTGGGGGCGCTGGGACTGTGATGGCGAACAGGGACAGAAAGAAGATACGAGCTTTTCGAATACCGTCCAGAGAGCGTTGTAACAACCTGATCCGCAAGCACTTGCATGCGGTAGCATTCATGGTATCAAATGTTGGGGAAAGTGAAAAGACTGCTCGCAACCTGGTCCCTTTGGGAAAGCTCATGTATCAACCAAGACCAGGCGGGGTTGGATCTGGCTAGATGGATGGACGTGCGCATTCCCGGGCTATGGAGTGTCCATGGACCGAGGTGCCTGGTTGAGCACGAGTCTAGTGTATGCTCGCCCAGCTCCATCTCATCATCAACGAGTCCAGTGTGCATCTCGAAGCGCTGACTCGGGTCGACAAACAAGACGGCTCATGGATCCCGATTGTGGCTTCTCTGCCCCCAATTCGCCCATGGCGGCTTTGCGATGTGCTTGCGTCGGAACGGAGGGAGACGTTTGCCGCCTTGGGGCCCACTTGACGGTCGACTAGAGCGCCGTGGAGATCATCGTGGTATCGCGGAGACGAACGGGGGAGGGGCGAGGGAGGGGCGAGGGAGGGACGAGGGAGGGACGAGGGAGAGACCTCTGGGCGCAGGCAAAAAAGAGGCCGCATTGATGTCGCTTCGAGGTATGCAGCACAAGTGTTGTTGAGAGAGAAAAAACAGAGCGCGATGGAGGGTCTGTGTCTGACGTTTGACACGGCACCCCCCTTTGCTGGTCGTTCCTGCTCCGAGTGTCACAAAGTAGCCCTGGGTGCCCGTAGCCCGTCCGTGATTGGCTGTGGCCCCTGTTTTCCCCTGTTCTGAGGCTCTGGCAGGGATGAAGACCCCACCTGCCCCGCGATTGGCATCCTTTTCGCAGTCCCCGTCCAAGCAGACACGGCCAAAACCAAGCAAAAGCCCTGAGAAGCCGCCCAACCCGCTCGTTTGTTTGACATTTTCGTGCTCGAAACATGAGGATGTTTCTACCCAATTGCTGACTTTGTTTTCTTCCTCCATGGGAGCAGCCGCTTGCTAGCGTCCTCACTCACCGTTCTCAGCTGACTACATTGATGTGTTGGCTTTGGTCCCGCCAGAGGGCCGGCGGTTGGGAAACCATTGACAGTGGCCACATCACGATGGATGGTTTCCTTCTCTCTTTTTTCGGGCCTGCTTCCGAGAAGCTGTCCTGCAGGGTGAGACCTATGTAGCCCTTCGGGTGACGGTGCATAGCCCAGGGCAGAGATAATCTCACGTCTGTTCTCGGCGAGTTCTTGCCATCATCAGTCCTTCTTTCATCATTCCAAAGAGCCATTGTAAATATGAAGCCATCTGGAGAGGGCGTCTCAATGCGACCCAGTTATTGTTGCAGAGAATATGCGCCAGGACGGCCCCTGCTTCGAGTTTCCGATCGGCTTCCGGGCTTGGGTGGGGCGTCCTTAAAACTCGCTAAACCGTTGGCGCAATCTCAGCCGTGTATCAAGCCTTTCCACATTCGGTCCTCTCCCCACAGACCCAGACCCCACCATCCACGCATCTCGTCCCCAGAAACTGGACCATGGACCGACGCCCCTTTTCTCGCCAGTCTTCGGTCAAGCCTGACCTTGCAAGCCTGATCAGTCAGCGAATCGGCCGAGCAAACATGACTGGAAACATGGGCCGATCAAGACGTCGTGGCCGACAAGGCTGAAGCCTCATTCCTCAACCACGAAAGATCAGGATGCTAATATACTGACGATGTGATCTTTCTCCTTGTCGCAGTTACGGTAGAGCATGTCGCTTCCCTATCTAATCCCGCCTTTCATGTCTTTCCAGGAACCCATCTAGGACATAAACTGTTTGGTTTGGAGATTCCCCTTGCTGAGTCGGATCGCCCAGTTATAGGATCAACTTCAACTCCTTCGAACACACGGCTGATGAAGGCGGCCAAACGGCAGCGGCTCCTCGCGCAAGGCTGCAAACAGCAATCACAAAACACGCGGAACTCAACGTTTTCTCTTCTACCTGCGACACAGTTCATGGCTGGGGTTTTCTTCATACACATATACGTGCTCAGATATCACCATATCCCATCGCATCACAGATAAGGTGTTAATGGCGATCCATCCTGCGAACCAGACAATGCCTTGACGAAGACTACATTCTTTCTTTTCGGGAGAATTGTTCTAGATGCCCATCATAGGACCACCATTTCCGTGGTTGCTGACCTCAACCAAACCAAACTGCAATGCTCTCAATCTCTCGAGTCAGCGATGGTTTCTTTTCTTCAACATCAAAAGCTTTTGGGCCGTCATGCACCCCAGCATAAACACAGTCACAGGATTTTCTGCCGATGATACTCACCGACCTCGGATGAGTGCCACGCTATTGGCTGGGGGGGGAAACTCCTTGCAACCTCTACGCACAGATTATTGGCACCTGGTGTCTCTTCTGCAAAACAACGATCACTGACCGTCGGGATCCGTAGAGACGAACAAAACCGGGGACTCGGCCTGTCCGAACCCGATACCAGTGTGAGTTGGAAATCCATTGCCGTCGTCAACTGCCGAATTGTCGATTGGCCTTGGCTGCTGTTCTTCACCTTGTTTTGCAATGGCCATCATGCAGGTCTGTCTAGACCTTGACATTGTGCAGCATGTCCGTTTCTGTGCCACTCTAGATTCCTAGTTGTAGGGCCAAGCAACTAGGGGAGATTCTTCACCATAGATGCGCAGGTGTCATATGCCTTGGATTTCCTCTGGGCTTTCTTCTCATAATTACTCGGCGAGGGTTTTTAGTTCTCTACCTACCTTGGTCTTACGACACAACACAGCGAAAGCCGGTTCATGTTACTGTTTTGGGCCGTGATGCTGCTGTGTTCTCAGTCGTCAAAATATCTCCGGTAATCCGCGGGCTGTGGGCTTTCATCTGGGTTTTTAGTCACGGAGATCTCTGCCTTGTGCTCAGGTCTCTTTGGTTTCTTCGCCATGCCAAATACATCTAATCCGCTCTCCTACTTCCTGATTCAACGACCTACATACGGACAGCCTACATCCCGGATCCCTGTGGATTATCGGGTGGCGCGGAGGTCGGTGCCCTCCCCTGGTTCTGAAGGCAACACGCGGTATACTACTGCACACACTGTACCCATTACAACCCTCTTTCTCCGGTCCGGGGAAGATGACCCTGACAGATGCTTGTAAGCCGTCGGGATTTTGGAGCATCTGTCAGGGTCATCTAATCATAATCAGCTACCTACCATAACTAACGTACACGAATACCTGATGATGCAACATATGCCCATACTCGTCAAACCTGTACCTACCAAGGTAGGTAGCGCTTCGTCAACCACGATCATCGACAACCACATCGACCGAGCATCAGCGAAGAATGGCTCTGACATGCTTCTAGAAGTTCTCCGACAGGATATAGGCAGCGAGATATCAGATGAAGACCGAGCCACGTTCTGCATAAAAAAGTCATGTCAGATCAGATTTGCGGTTTCGTTCAGACCAGCTCATGATCACCATAACAACACCACTACTAGTGGAACGAGATGGACATCTGCTGATGTTGCCAGTGGTTGCCGGTGGAAATGCAGCTACCCGTGGTAGGTTGCGTGCATCAGAACCTGGTCCTGGTTTGCGCTGGGTGCACGGACGCTATCCCGTCCACCTCGTGCAGAAACGCCCCTTGGTGCTCCGTACCACATGCTCTGAGGTGTGAGTACATTGTAACCAGATCAGTTCTGGCAGAGCCCTCAGAGAACCCACAGTTGGCTGCTCTATTGATGGAAGACACAGTGTATACATGATCATTGACACTCCCATCCTTTGCCAAAGGTACAGACGTCTATTGAAGACCTCGAATGAATCGATTGGTGGGTCTCTTCAACTGACGGATCTGGGGAACAACAGTTAAGGTAGGTAGCCAAGCTCGATGTGGAGGTGCGGGGCTCGCTAATCGTATCAAAACCGCCAGGGAACGAGGGACCCCTGTCTGCTCACCTGAGACTTCACGCCCAAAGGAACACACAGACCACACCTTCTTTTCTGTCAGTCCACCCCGCCTTGGACCCCGACCTAACCATCTGCAGAGCCGCGCACCCGACCTCAAACCGTCGATGATCTAAGATGGAACTTTTGCCGTTTCAGCGGAGTTCTCCCCGCCCTCCATGTTTGTGTACACCATCCGCTCAAAATGGGAAGTGGACTCGAAGTGTTGAGACGACAAGCAAAATGGATATGGGATGACTGGTGCAAGATGAGATGGAACACATGCATAAGTCTGGTCCACACTTCTTCACAGGCGCTCCCTATTCTCTGTTTCTCCGCTATCAGTCACGGCCCGTCGGCGGGACGATCTCACCAAATCACACAGGACAGGGTAATCAGAACCACATGGGGCATTAGGAAATATAACCTCCGAGATTAACACAGGATAGTCCGTCGCTCTATCACATATCAGTCTGCCTATGCGCCCGTGGTCTTGGTGATGATCCGCCTCCGAGCCCCACCAGAACTCGTGTCAGTGTCGATTCAAAAGACCAGGGCATGGGAACAGTTCACGCTCATCAATTGTCTGGCAACCTTCATGTCTGGCGTCGCAGGAGAGGCGTCAGTGTCTGACAAAAGCAAATCATCCATTATGTTTCTCTTCCCGTTTTCGGCCTGCTGGAGACATACCTACTCTTACTAGGCTCGTTGCTTTGGTGGCTGACTACCTATACATTCGCTCAATGTCAAGCACAAACACCCACCAGCCCAGACGATAGCGTGGCCGGGGACTTGGTCTCAGCCGCGCGCTGTCTGATACTCAAGTGGCCTCGCTTGAGACCTGGTCTGGAAAACAGCGAGAAAGACGTCTGGAAAGATCAAGTTCTGTGTCTCTGGCTGCTAATGGAGGATTTGACTTTATCAAGAGGATGAAGCAGGGTCTGCTACAAATGGTAAGACCCTTCGGTCATGTTTAGATTCCTTTGAGTATATGGCTAAAGCCATGTGGCAGTGTCAAGGTAAACACTCCGAAGGCCTATTGGCCTTGGTAAATTTGAGATGCCCTTTCAGGATCATGGCGCGTAGTTTCTCGTCCGCGAATCTGAGATTGTCTATGGACAGTGTTGGACATGTTGGCTTGATCTCCTGCCCTACTCAGCTCGGGGGACTTTCGATCCGGGCAAACCACCATTGTTGCTCAGGAAATAGGTATACAAAGTTCAATGCGCAGTCATGTAGTGTAGGTGTATCTCCGTTGGCGACTTATGGAAAGGGTGTGTCTGCATCTCCACGCGGTTATCTTGTGTCTAACCGTCCTTTTATGGCAGTCCAGATATTTCCCTTTCAAGATCATTAAGTGCTTGTATTTGGACACAGTTGAGCAATCCCTCAATGGCTGTTTAACTTATGGTTAGAGGCTGGCTTGGAGACTGAAGATACTGCATGCTTAGGTCAGGTACCCATCACTCTCTGTCTACACCGTTGCGGGTGGCGGCGCCGTCCATACACTACCACCAGCCAAAAATGGACATCGGTGCCGGGCTTGTGCAATGACATCAGATGAGAGGACGACTGGATTGCGACGGAGCTAAGCCGAGCCGGTTGTTACAGTGCGCAACATGGGGTCGCTGTGGCTGCATAAAAACACCTACCTACCTTAGTTTGACCATCAGGAGAGGAAAAGTTAATGTTCTGTTAGTTTACGCCGGTCAAGTTCAAGGGAATAAATGGTGCTTGATCCGGAGTGCCTGTCCAAGATATTGGAAGGAGATGTAGATAACGGTAAAATAAGCAAAGGGTGACAGATCTGGATCGATGAGAGTGACTTGCGTTTTGTATTAGTTGGTACCTGTTTTCACTGCTTAACAGGCAGGAAATCACCTTAAGCTAGGGCTGAATGATGTTGTGAGTATTTTCTAGTTGATGACTTGGTACTTTGTAGTATAATTTTAAAACCCTAAAACCAAAAAATCTCCACAGAAAGAAAGATCAGTAAGTGTCTCTTGAACTGGGCAACTAATAAGAGCAAAACACCCTGTCGCATCGAAGTTTTTTCAGGCGCCGAGTGACCTCCCTTGTGGCGGCTTCCAAGCCATCAGCCTCACACAGCCAGCAACGTTGGCTCGAGTCCGTGCTCTGGTAAGCTCCCGCGATTTAGCTCGTACTGTGGAGCTCTAGAGGAATGTACTGTACTTCCCTCGCGCGAGTGACTTCAAGACTTGAGAGAGAGAGCTCCAGCTTCACGCCAGAACAAAGTCAATTCAAAAGTGCCTTTCTTGCCGGCCGAAGGGCTGGATGAGATGGCGAGCAAAGTTCAAAGTCGACAGTTTGCTCTGTCGCTATGGCCCAAAGCAGCAAGAGGGAAACATGCATGTACTTCCCCGCCCCCGGCCCAACCACCACCAACCTGGTCAGTCGCCCAAGGACCTGGGAGATACTTCCAGACCAAGTACACCAGAGAACACACCACTTGTTGACCGGTTCCCGTGAATCCTTGATGAAAGCGATAGCCGATTCTCGACCCCCACTGCGTCAGCTCCATTGTACAACAGTAATTACACCACATGTTGCGCACATCTACCACTCTCTGGCCCAAATAAAGGAGCGAGCATTGGAAAACTGGCTTCTAGAAAAGCAGAATACAGGACGTATTCGTAGAGTGGTGTAGCGAGAGTCGTCTCGTCGCGTCAGTATTACGCGCACGCGCACACGCAAAGCCTGCCCTCCTCTTCTGGTATCGCTTGGCGCCATCCAATCCTCGCGCCAGGAATTTGACAAGGTGACAAGCAACAGGCAGACCAACACGCCAAAAAGCTAGCGCCACCACTCCCACTGGCCGGCCCGGCTCCGTCTCCTCTCCATTCATCATGCATCCTAGGCAAAAAAGAGAAAGCGAGAAAGCGAAAACTCTTGACACTTTTCAATTGCACGGCTTTGGCCTGGGGTCAACCAAGCGCACGCCTCAAGAGTCACGACATCAGTCAGCGGACGCCGCTTGGCCCGGGACCGAGGACGATGCTGATTGGCTGCCGGCTTCGCTGTTGTGCCGCCATTCATTTGAGGGTCTTGAGGTGGCGGGCCGTCAAGCACCACCCAACGGGCCAAGAAGCGAGAGGCAGCGAATGGCAGCGAATGGCAACAGCCGGCCAAGGCGCAAAACCTTTTTCTGCTGTGGGAGAAATGTGGGAAAAACCTGATGGCACGCACGCGTTGAGGTCACAGAAGAGGCCAAACTGATCAGATCAGTCACCCCAAAACCCATCTCTCTCCACTCTCCACCTCTGCGCTCTCCACCCCTAGCCCCAGCCCCCCTCCGAAGTTTCCACCCGGTTGAGGTACTTCTGCCCGCATGTCTTTGAGCTGCGTCCCAAGTCATTGAGAGCTGGTCACTTCGGTCACTTTCGAGTACATACATTTTCCCATCTGCAAAAAAAAAAAAAGACCCAGAGAGCAGCCGACAAATCCACATTTATCACTGTTGGTCTATATGCAGCCTGGACACTACTCTACGCAGTAGACGTCAGACCAAGCCCGTAAGTACCGCTCCTTCTGCTTGCTGTTCGCTGTCTGTTGTTGCTATTGCTCTTCATGGAGGGGGTGCGCGTCAATTGTCTCGTTTTGGCCGAGTCTCCGGGGAGCCTCTCTTTATTTTATTTTATTTTGTTGCTCGCGACAAAAAAGACTCGACGCGTGCTGCTGCAGAACCAGAGACGCAACCATCCCGGCCGCTTGATATTTTTTTGGTGTTGCCGGTGCTTTGCTTTGCTTTGCTTTGCCTTGCCTTGCCTTGCCTTGCCTTGTCTGGGGGGGGGGGGGGGGGTCTGCGCGCCTTGAAATTGCCTGAAGAATGGGTGCGGCGGTACAGCAGCAGCCAAAAATCTTGGTCGCCACGCTCTGAAAACTATGGCAGCCCCGAAGAAGACAGACACGAGAGAACACCAGCTCGGGGACCGCCCGGCTTTTCATCTCATCTCATCGCAGTCTGCTGCTCTTTCTATCTATCAAATCTAAAGACCGCATCCAGGGATTCAGCGACTCGTTTAGTCGGGCTGGGCAAAGTAGTAACTGACCTTTTTTGGCGCATCTTTTTAGACCATGCACCAGTGGACGATTACACCGAATCTCCCCCCCGGGTCGGAGTACCTCTACTCCAACTCCACCAACCACCCGAATGAGATCCAGCAGTGAGTACCTCGTCTCCTTGTACCTTTTCGTATCTGGCCCCCGCCCTCTCTCCGCCCTCTCTCCCTCTCTTCTCCTCCTTCTCCCTCTCCCTCAGCCATCCTCAAAAGGCACCTGCACAAAGGTTCCCATCAAGCCCCCGTCCCTCCCCCCCCCCCATTTATGTACCTCAAGTACTCCCTCCCCTAGGCTTTGACCTGCAACCATGGGAGCAAAGTAGAGTACAGGGAACACCCGACCCATCATCGACCCTACCTACCCTAGGGAGGCGCAAGCTGAGGAGGCTGTCAAAAAGTTGACGAGGCCAAAATATCCACACACCACGCACATACATACCGTGTACACACACATACACACCAGCCTCTTGCTCCTCTTGTCTTTCTTGGCCTCGTTCCTCCTCCTCCTCTTCCTCCGCGCCGCCGCCGGCACCCCCTCCCCGAGCCCGCGCGTCGTCGCCGTCGCTCTGTTGTCGCGGACCAACCTGGCGCTTTCGGCCCAGGCTGTTCCCGACACAGCTCCTCCATTCCTCTGTAATGAAGAAGCAGCGGACGGCAAACGACGTTCACTCATGGCGTTCACAGCAGCAGACCGCGATGCCGGCGCTGCAACACCAGCAACCGTTGCAGCAGCAGCAGCCGCAGGCGCCAAACGCGTTCGCTAACCATGCCTCCTGGTATAGTCAGTCTCATTATGCTCCTCAGCAGCCCGACATGACTCGCCGCGACCAGCAGCAGCAGCAACAACAGCAGCAGCAGCACCAACAGCAGCAGCAGCAACAACAACAGCAGCAGCAGCAGCAGATGGACTTTCGGGGATATGCACAACCACCACAGCAGGCCGCGCAACAACAACATGCCGCTCACCAGCAGCATCCCCAACATCCCCAACAGCATCATGCTGCCCCGCCGGTCCAGCAGCCCATGGCTCATGCTCAGCAGCCACAGGCTCCACCTCCCCAGCAGCAAACCCCTACCCCGGCTCCCGCCCCGGCTCCATCGAGACGGAAGCGGCCCCAGACCGGCGGTCACCCCCCGGCCCATCCTCCGCCGCATCCACCCCAATTGTCGGCTCAGCATGTCCAGCAGCACCCACAACACGCCGTCCAGCACCCTCCGCAGCATGCTCCTCAGCACCTTGCCCAACACCCGCAGCATCCGCAGCACGCTCAGCCACATCCCCAGCAGCATGTTCCTCAGCATGCTCAGCAGCAGCATGCTCAGCAACCGCATCCCCAGCAGCATCCCCCTCAGCATCAGCATGCTCCCCCTCCTCCTCCACAGCAGCAGCAGCAGCAGCAGCAGGTTCCCCAACAACAGCCTCATGCGGCACCTCAGCAACAGCAGGTTCCTGTGCAGCAGCAACACCCACCACATGTTCAGCACGCAGCTCATCAGCAGCATCAGCAGCAGCCCCCGCAGGTTGTTCAGCAGCAGCAGCAACCACCGGCCGCCGTACCAGCTCCAACTCCAGTTGCTCCCGCTGCCGCTCCAGTGCCCACCGCTCAGGTGAAGGCTCCGCCCCCAGAAGATGCGACGCCTGCCCCACCCCCGCCTCCGGCGAAGAAGAGCCGAACAAACACTCCATGGACACCAGCCGAGGAGCTTCGGCTGAAGCAGATGCGTGATGCTGGCAACAGCTGGGCGGAAATTGCCAAGGTGAGTTTGTTTCTACCACATCCTGTTTATACCCATGCTGGACTTGGCTAACTCGACGCTCTCCAGACCTTTCCTGCCCGGACAGAGGGTAGTGTGAAGAAGCACTGGTATAAGGATATGCATTATGCCGAGTTTGCTGAAGACGAGGTTAGTAACATGGTCAGCTTTCCAGGTGACGAATAAAAAGCTAACTGTTATCCCGTACAGTCCGCGGCTTTGATGAGTGCTATCAAGGAGTACGAAAACAACAAATGGAAGGTCATTGGCCAGAAGGTTGGCAAGCCAGCCAAGGCTTGTGAACAGTATGCAAAGGAGCACTTCCCAGGTAAGGCTGTTCTTTGAGAGTGATGTGTTGAAGCGCAACTCGAAACTAACTGGTTGCTCTAGAGCTGTTTGCGAACCAAAAGAGATGATGCTTGGGTGCCAGCTATCCTCCAAACTCAACCACTCGCCATCTCAAGACACCTATTTCCGCCTTTTATACCCGGTGGGATTCTGCTAGCCCGGTGGAGGCTTGTTTTTAATGCCAGTCTCTTCCCTCTAGCTGCGCCGTGTGTTTTGTTTTTCTTATATCCAAGAAGATGTTCGTTTGACACTCGAAGAGACTGGCGTGCTCCGTTCCGAATACTGCGCATTTTCAGGGAAGGCGCCCGGCGTGGAACACAAAATCGACTTGGATCTTGGGCATTTTAATCGGCGCTGCCTTCTCTGTCTGTTACCGATGGCTTTGTACTTTTGTTGATTGGGTTAGCATGGGGATCTCGCCTTCACCTGCCGCTTTATTATCGCTTCCCCTTGGATGTTTTCTTGTTGGACACTGTTTACTCATGATGGGCTTGCTCAGGATTAGGCGTGACGTGGCCTTTCTTTTTGTCGAGTTATGTCTGTTGGTGCGATGGGCTTAGCTTTCTCTGTCATAATATGAAGAGGAAGGGCGGGAACATGAATACAATTTTCGGCCTGGTTTGATAAAGAGTTGGTACATTTCTTGTTATGTGATATGCAGTGTGCTCATTGTAGACGCAAAGTATCTTGTCCTCGGGTTGGGCATTCCAATTCTGTCTTGACAGACATGTGTGGCTTCTCGCAGCCGGTTGCCCCGGTATGCTGGCTGATGCAGAGAAGTAACACGACTGATGAAATGGCTGGGTGTCGTCGGCCCGGTTGTTTTTCAGCCATTGTCGGCAGTGGTTGATTTTGGTGCGACCAGACGTCGAAACCGTTTCCTGCAGCCGGCTGCAGCTGCCAAAGCTGCAACCCAGATTAGACGCAGCCAACGGCGATCGACAAGCCTTTTCCCTGATCGACAACAAAACATGCTTTCGTATTCCCCTCAGGCGCCGTCAAGTTCTTGATGTTCCCATCTCCTTCCGGCCTGCCTGATTCGGGTTGCCAGCCGATCAACCCTTCAGCTTTTGATTTCCTGGACGTACACGGCACTTCGTTGTTCCACAGGGACTGGAAATGCCGGAGGGGGACACAACAAACCTGGCGAATCTCTACTACACTACACGTGTATGTCGAGAGTAAATACACCCATGGAGGAATACGAGAACGGCGAGGTCGGAAGTTGCAACAGCAAGATGCGAGGAAGCCTGTGGCGTCATTTTCTGGAAAGGGCAGGCCAAGAGCGAGCTTGGTGGAGCTTCTACTGCCCGGCAATCTGGGGAAAGGCGGACGATTTGCTGCTTGGCGGTTCCAGTGTTTCGTTGGAACCTCTGGTGTACAAGGCGATCGGTTGCACAGGCTCTATCCAGTTTCTGTGGAAGCAATCGGGCGGTATTTGGCAACAGCTGGAACACATGTACAACATGCAAGCCATCTGGATCCAGGGCCGCACAAAGTGTCAACGGTAGCGCGCCACCATCACGAACGAACTGCTGCTCGTGAGGGCGGGCTGCAGGTCTCAAAAGGGTTTTGTGGGTCAGGGTAAGCTACACTAGCGCAACTTTTATTGCCCTCCTCTCTGGCATCGCCTGTGAGTGGGCAAGAGCCTGCAATGGCCCCGTGCCGCATCTGGAAAATGTCCCCACACCCTCATGATCCTGGACAGGAGAGCGAGAGCAGAAGCGACCCAGAACCTAGCGAAGAGAGAGAGAGGAGAGCCATTATTACTAAAATAGCCCCGGCTGCTTTTCCCGCTTTGCCCTCCTATTCCCTCCTCCCTCTCTCTCCTCCCTTCCATCCACCAGAAGAGCATCCCTCGTTTTGCTCTCTTTCCAACGGGACCTCTTCATGTTCGCCTGAAGACCCCAAGCCAATCGCTTTTAACCCATATCTCACGTTCGCTACCCAAACAATAACCCAATTAATCAATCACCAAGACCGGACGCGTCCCGTTCGACCGATCAAGAAACCCAACGTCGAGTCCGTCGAGCCCGCCATCTACCCCTCAATCGCTTCACCACTTGTCGAGACATTGCTCGCTCACTCTCCCGAGGGAACGGTCCATCGTCTGTATCTGCTTGGGACGGATCCATTTTGCCGGGTTACGCATTCCACTGATCCCAGCACTCGTTCTGTCTTACTCCCTCTTCACATTCCGACTCAGCACTTCGATCTGCCTCTCGCCTACGAGTGAGACCCCGTGTCGCTTCCCGAAACCGTCGACTTCTTCGAGAAGGATCCCAGAAACGAAGAAGCGAGAACCATCAAAATGCTTCGGTCCCTCTTGCCGCTGGGCGTCGCCCTTCTCGGCGTAACCAGTGTCCTGGCTGTCGAGCCTCCATCCTGCAGTCTGGACAAGAAGTGCCCCGAGGAGGCCCCTTGCTGCTCTCGTAAGTCCGCATCTCAAGCTGTGCATCGAGTTTGAAACTCTGTTTCTTGGTTGGCGGTCCGCTGGGTCCCCAAGGTTCCACTGCCGCAGTCTAGATTCAGCCCAGGCATGGTGGACAAGCACTGACATCGGGAACTTGCATCGCAGAATACAATCAATGCGGCGTTGGCGCATTCTGCCTCGGCGGCTGCGATCCACGCATGTCATTCTCGATTGACTCTTGCGTCCCTGCGCCAGTATGCAAGGACAAGACCTACAAGATGGATTCGCTCGACCGGTACAAGCACATCAGCGAATACCTCGGTGACTCCAGCAAGGTCGACTGGGTTGGCCAAGGAGAGCCCCTATTGTACAACGGCCACACCCTGTTGACCATGCCCCCCAAGTCTGTCGGTACTGTTCTGGCCACCACGACGTACATGTGGTATGGCAACGTCAAGGCCAGAATCAAGACCTCTCGGGGCGCGGGTGTTATTACTGCCTTCATCTTGTTCAGCGATGTCAAGGATGAGATCGATTACGAGTGGGTTGGTGTCGACTTGAACACCGTCCAGACCAACTACTACTTCCAGGGCATTACAGATTGTGAGTATTTTCCGCGCTTGAACACGGAAACCTTGGACGGTTGCTGATCGCATTTTCTTTTCAGATGGCAACACTGGCAACTCGAGTGTGGACGACTCGTACAACAAATTCCACGACTACGAAATCCAATGGACCCCTGACGAGATTCGGTGGATCATCGATGGAAAGGTTGATCGTACCAAGAAGAGATCCGAGACTTGGAACGCAACTTCCCAGCAGTGGAACTACCCGCAAACGCCATCTCGTGTCCAGATCTCCATCTGGCCCGGTGGTCTCGAGACCAACGCCAAGGGCACAGTCGATTGGGCCGGTGGAAAGATTGACTGGAACTCGGACGAGATCAAGAAATATGGCTACTACTTCGCTACTTTCGGCGAGATCAAGGTGGAGTGCTGGAAGACCGACAAGGCCCCAGGCACCAACAAGGGCATTTCCTACTACTACAACGACATCTCCGCTACCAACAACACTGTTGTGGACAGCAACAGACCAACCATTCTGAAGAGCTTCCTCGGCACAGGGAAGAACATGAACAAGGCCGATAGCACCCAGTCCGGCAGCGCCTCCCAGTCTTCCGCTATTCACGCTATTCCTGGTGGTGGAATCGTCGGCCCTGGAAACATCCCCGGCGCTAGTGGAAACGGTGGATCTGGCTCCGGCGGTTCCGGAGGCTCCAATTCTGACTCTGGTGCCGCTGGCAACCCCAGCTGTGATTCCCAGAGCTTCATCCAGAATTGCGGCCAGCCCAGCACCGACGGTGGCGACAGCAACAACAATAACAACAACAGCAACAATGGTGTCCGCGGTGCCGACAGGACACTGGGCGCCAGTGCCTTCGCTGTCATCATCGGCATTGCCGGCCTCCTCTTCCTCTAGAAAGGCGGAACTTGGTGTTACCAAGAATTTTTCCTCGCATTTGTATGATGTTTTGCATGGCTCTTCTCCGACGCGCGGTTGCACTTCTCACTTAATCTTTGCTGCACCTTCTTTGTGTTTACTTGATACCATACCCGTACACGGCTTATTATTCTCCAGCCCTGTTTTGTCTTCACTTTTTATTTAGCATCGCGCTCAGGAGTTTAGCGGCATTTCATCGGGGGCACACCACCAAGATAAGCAAGCAATACTGCTGACAGGAAAAGAAGGGGTTGTCATCGTAGTGCTGGGCGGGATTCTTGCGGTCGGTATTTTGTGCGCGTTACGTCTTGTTGGCTGTATATACCGGTGTATATAGGGGTAAACGGTCGAATTCATGAAAATTGAGTGTTTGAATCTGAGTTCTTCTCCCTTTGGCTGCGGTAGAGTAAGCACGAGATGCTGTCCTTACAGCTTTCGCTCATAGGTACTGTGTTCAAATAACAAAATCTTCCTTCAGAGACTCGAAGCATTGCATTTCACTCTCCTTCCCCTCGGCCGCCAGGATACTTTCTTCGGCTCTCAGATACCCCTTCTCCTGCTGCAGCCTCTCTAGATACTCGCTCACCCGCGGATACTTTTCCCACAGAGTGATCTTTCCTTTATTGTCTTGGCCAGCAGACACCATCATCTTGCCCACCCCGCCCCTGGTCGTGGTCAAGTTGAAGCTGAGCAAAATGTCGACCGCGGTTAAAAAGCTTCCACAGAGATATCTCTCGCCCTCTTCACCGGTCATGGTTTCAGCCGAGGGCGAAGTGGCGAGCTGACCGTCCAGGAAGGCCAGATGCTTCTCTACGTCGGTAGAACAAATGCCTGGTAAATCTTGTCTGCGACGAACCCGGTGATGAGGCGGATGAGGAAGGGGATCTTCTTGCTTTTGAAGACTGTTACATCGCACCCTCTGTCAGTCTGGACGGTCCTTTTTTTTTCCCGGCAAGAACAACCCGAGGGGGCGGAATAACGTACTCGACAAGATGACGGCAATGACGAGTGTCAAGGCAAAGCTTCCCTCGGCATAGTGAAGCAAGTACTGGTACCTCATCCACCCTTCCGTCTCCCCTCCTATCTGCCTTTCTTTTCCCCTGACCCACCTCTCCGGAACCAGCGTAGCTCTTCCATTTTTGGGGGAGAAGTGGTCACAGAGGTACTGAACTATGAAGCCGCTTTCTGCCAAGACGATCGTTTCGCGGTCAGGCTCAGAGGGGAATGAGATGGTCAGCACCGGGGACTTGCCCAGGGGATGGATTTTCCCCAGCTCTGGAGGGGCAAGCCCGCTGGAAGTGAGCTTGAAGATTTTGATGCTGTAATTCACATCAAGTTCCTCGAGTAACCAGACGATGCGCTGCGCTCGGGAGTCGTTGAGCCTGTAGGTATCCGGTTTAGGGTTAGGGTTAAATCTGGGGCACATGAAAAGGGGTAATAAGGGATGAGAAGATGTCAACATCTTCAGCTGGGCGAGCAAAACGCACAGGAGAAGGGATGTTCGACACGTGCTGAGCGCGACAACTTTGACCAAGCTCACGCACGTGGGTTTGCCAACGGCTTTGAAGAACAGCGCGGAAGGGGCCGCAGTAGTGTCGCTGCGAAATGCATGATACCTACTGAGGGCTAGTCGACATACCAGTAGAGCGTTATGTCTGGCTTATTGGCTGTCATGGTCGAGCTCGTATCCCGGGTGAGCACCTCGAGGGCATTCAGAGTTTCCGTCTCCACGTGAAGCGTCCTCTGGTTATTCGGTCTCCGATGCTCTAGACTGAGCAAGTCGACTGCCAAGGAGAAGATGAAAAGCCTAAAAGTCAAACTCGTTTGACGAAACCTGCTGGCGTCGGCCTTTTTTACCCGCTTCGTTCCTGTTACATGATCGTATTCCTTAGACCCTGTTGACAGCAGCACCGCATCACCCGTGCGCGCTCCACAGCACGGTCCCGACCTGCTGGAGCTGTCGATCGGTGCTGGCGCGGCTGAAATATTGAACCCTGACAGACCCGCAGTTCGCGAGCGGTGCATTTGCTACGAGTACTGTAGTGCCCGCTGCCACCGACTGTCACGCATGTTTGATGACGCTATGTCTAATTGCTTTCTCGTGATTCGGACCGCCTTGAAGCGCCAACACCAACGGCGCATTTATGGCCGAACGGAAGCGACATGAACATTCGAGGGGTAACCCTCCGCTGCCAACTTTGATCTGGGAAACAACATCCAACAATCCGCGCGCAGCTCGGCCCAGAAGACGGCTTGAGAAGCATGATGTGAGCTGCCCGAGACTGATGTTGTATTATAAAATCCTCTGGACGACGGGAGCAGGAGGCCAGGTGTGATAGGACCGCGTGATGATGGGCGCGAGTCCTGCGATGACATGCAACCCCTCCGTTTACGGTGCTGTGGGAATCAGCTAGCGAGTCTAGGCCGCAGGGGTGCTTAATAGGGCTGGGCCAATCAAGCAAACCGGAGTTCCAGTGAGCATGTGGTGGGGGCCGCGGTGGAGGCGGATGAGTGCAGCCGGGTCCAGGTTCACGATCCGCCTGCGCCGCTGTGTTGCATCCATCGCCCAGACCAAGGCTGCCCTCAAGGTAACGCTCACGAGGGGCAGCCTCCGACCGAGCTGTTGGGGCCGGAAGTATATCTGGTGCGGGGGTTTCCCCCTTCTGCTCTCGTCGGTGCCTCTTTTCTGCTGGCTTTTATGATTCAACATCTCTGGCTGGCTGCGCACTCGTTCTTGTTTACTCCCGCTCATCGTCGGCCAAGTAAACAGAAACAACAACCCCTGACCCCTGAGAGCGTGTCAGCTGTTACTTGCAGACCATACCACCACCACCACCACCACCACCACCACCACCACAATCGCTTCTATTCATCATAGCCACACCAGCAGATGGGCTCCAAGATGGCTACAAATTCCAAACGCCCCAAAATCAACCTCCTCACCACCCCCGGTGAAATCCGCAACCAAATCTATTCCTACATCCTCCCCACCCACGAGACAATCGTCATTGCCTCTCAGCGCAAAGACGGGCTCTCGTCCTCCAAGGAGTACATTGGCAAATCCCTCCGCCGCGACCTCTCTACTCTGTTCTTGATAAGCAAGCAAATCTACCTCGAGGCTTCCGGCCTCTTCTACAGCAACAACACGTTTGTCCTGCCGGGGCCCGCCACCTCCCTGCCCCACCAGGCGCAGGTCAACCTTTTGCTCCGGTGGTTTCTGGACCGGATCGGGGAGAGAAACTGCTCCAATCTGAGGAGGCTGGGGATTCCATTCCCGCTGGAGGGCGGGCTGAGCCGGCTGAAAGATGGCGCTGAGCAAGTAATCGAAGAGGAAGAGGGGGCCAAGGAGAGGAGGTTCATCTCGGGTTTGGTGAGGAGGTGTCCGAACCTGGAGGAGCTCGAGGTCGATCTGGGAAAGGGGGACACTCCTAGCCTGGCGGGGAGCGCGCCCGAGGGGAGCAAGATGGAGATGGCGGGGTCGGTGGAGAGGTTGCTGAAGCAGTCGTGGGCGGGGCTGAAGGTGGTGAGGGTGTACTGGGGGGACGAGGTCATCTACAAGCAAAGGAGGCGGGCCAGGAATACGGACTCGCTGCGATACCGTTCACCATCTGATCAGGTGCAGTTGGAGGAGGAATGGGTGGTTGAGAACATGAGAGACGATGAAACGAAGGAGGCGTACTACCAAAGCCGATATTTCGAGAGGTGGGAGTGGAGGCTAGAGGACGCAATCCACGACTTTTACTCGCCTGATTCGAGCCTCAACCTCCGGTCGTCTTTTGCTTTGGAGAGGTACAGGGCGGCTGCCCGGGCTGCGGAGGCTGCTCCCCCGAGGGACTGGTTGAGTGCCAACCACCCCAGGATTGAGTTCGCCAAGGCGTTTCTCAAATCCCCTTCACGCGCCATGAGCGAGCGGAACGAAGAGAAGGAATGGTGGAGGGTCAGGAGGAAGATGGCGAGAGAGTACATTGTGACTTATTGCTGCACTTTGGGAACAGGGAGCAGTTATCGGACGAGAAGCAAGCGGGAGAAGACAGCGCGATGGATGAGGGATAGGTTTGCAAGATTGTAGCGGGCTTTTTTTTTGGTTCTGGGTATTTTGGTGTTGCTATTTTTCTTTGGTTGGATTGATACCATTTGTTTTGCTTGGACTGGGTTTGGGCATGGGATTTATGGATTGCGTGGTATTTCATGATACTGAAACGCTTGAGCGCAGCCTGGCTTTGGTTTCCATTTCTGCTTGTGTTATTTGAGCAAGCTTGTCGTTATAGGTCCCGTCATGTTCGATATATGAAAGGGCAGCTTGGCCCATGGAACTTGATAACAAATTTATCTCAGGTACTTTCGTGTTGGTGTGAACCTAAAATGTGATAACCAAGGTACTATATCACGTCGTGGGGAGAATGAAGTGACCCATTGACTGACTCGAACAGTTCTCTAAACGGCCTCCTCAGCAGACTTTAGTAATTTCCCTGCTCTATCCTTTGCAATGTCACACATAGCCTATTGACTCCAGATTAGCAAATCCCACTCTCTCACTCATGACCAAAGGCCAAAAGAGGCTTACCTGTATCCCTTCCTTCTCCTCCTCTCTAATATCTCCCCTCCTGATTCTTCGCTCCATATCCTCCATAATCACATCCCTCCCCCTCCCGTTTACAAAAACAACATATCTCAACCCAGGGAAAGTCTTCTCATACTCCTCATTCAGCTCCGCCAGCCTCCTCGCTTCACTCTCGTCACCACCTCTCAGTTGCTTCTGCTCATTCCTGCTCTGCTCGCTCAGCTCCTCCACCTTCTCGCCCTGCTTCACCTTCGGCGCTCCCAACCGCGGGTGGCTCCCCAGGACATGGTACAGCTTCTTCTTGCCTTCGGAATTGTCCTGCACTTCGGAAGCGATGGTCAATAGCTGGCCCCGTAGCGTGTCGATTAGCTCGTCGTAGGAGCCAAACGAGCAAGTGCGGATGGTGGGGAGGGCAAGGGAATGGAGCTCGGAGGTTGGTTCGAAGAGGAGGTCGAGGGTGGAGGTGATGGTTGTGTCTGGCAGGGTGGAGAGCGAGGAGATGGCGGGGAGGAAGGGGGTTGCGGTGGGGTTGAGGGGGGCCATCTTTTGTTTGTTTTTGGGAGTGTATGAATTCAGAAAATGGGCACTGAAGACGGGTTCAACCTGGCATAAAGGAACCTCGTCTTGTCTATCTGCAGTCAAAAAAAAAAAAGATCAGATGTATTTGGAGGTGCGACTGTGGGGATGCGCGGGGTGCATGGCTGTTAGCCCCGCCCGCACCTGGCCGAAAATACAAGTGACGTCGGAGAACGGATGACAACGGAGCGGAGCGGTGGCCGATGGGCTGCATCTTCAGCTGTTGACCCTCCTGACAGGTCCAACCGGCATCCCCTGCTTGTTTCTATCCGCAGCCGGAGTCACTCTGCCGGTTCAGCTTCGCCAGACCTTAGAAGATAGTTGGAGGGTATATAAGATAGCTGATAGGCCTATTGATTCTCTCTCAAGGCCCATTAACTAGCAATATTTCAAGACTTATTAACTATATTTGTTCCTTGGCGCTATCGGCCGGTGCCGTGCGAGAATGCCAGGCACTTCATGTCCTGTCTGTTTGGACACCCACACACATGGAAGAAACAACACGAATCAACAGAGCCTCTCTTCAGTCTCATCCCACAAAGTTTAGTTTTGGCCACCGCCCAACACCACTCTCGCCGGCCATCCGCCAACAGCGACAGACAGCCTAGAACCGCTGGACATGATGCAGAGTTTTCGCGAACCAGCAAATGCGTCTTTGAAACAACAATATACAAAACAAAAGCAATCGTGCCGCCCAACCGTTTGTCCCCAAAGCAAAGACTGGATGCCACCAGCCAACTAGGTATCAAACAAATATGCCACCCCCAACCTGACCAAGCAACTAAGCTACCCTTCACCATCTGGGCTTGCCAATTCTGCCCAACCGGGGCCTTTGGTATCGTGGCTTCCCGTACCATATATATAAAATGCAATAGAAACGTCAAAGAACAATAATATCGGGTGTTTAGCACCTAGCGTTCCACGGAATCCCATCCAAGTCGTCCATATAATCCTCAAACTGCTCAGTAGAGCCCTCTTCATCAGACAAGTCGCCTTCGCCCCCACCTCCAAAGATGAGACCAAAGTCGGCATAGACCTCGTCGGGCTCGTCGTCATATCGGCTTTCATGCACCGACGTGGGAAACGCCACGCTGTCATCGTCGAGGTCCTCGATATCGTCCAACGCCAGAGCCGGTCGAGTCACCCTCAGTTCCGGCGAGCGCAGGGGGCGTAGCCTTGGGCTGGGAATCCGCAGCCTTGTTGGCGATGTTCCGCTGGCTGTTGGCCCGAGTGGTGGTGACCGGCTCGGTGGCGATGTTGGTGCAGCCATAGGCCTTGGGGCGTGGGATGACGCGTGAGGAGAGACCGCAAAGACTGGTGTCGATACCCCAGCCGATGAATTGAGCGCTCGCATAAGGTTCAGGCTCGCGCTTTCCACACCAGGCTGCTGCAAGATTACATGCCTGGGTTGCGTTTCCGTACCACTGCTGCCTCCCCCGCCCCGAGCCGGGCCTTCCGTGGCCATTCGTAGACGGCACCGGTTGAAAATGGCTTGCCGTCGCATGAAAGAAGATGGGCTAACCTGCGGTGTAGGAGGAGCCTGGGGTTGAAGTTTTCTGGTTGCCATGATGGCGGCAAGCTTGAGAAACCGTCTGTCGCCCGAGGCGACTGCTTCTCGGTTGAGAATATGAGTAGCCGGAAGAGAAAAAGGTGCTGAAAGGCGCGAGGTCACAAACTGTCGTAAAAGTCGCCGCTTTTTACAGCTCATCGACGCCGTGTCGTAGCCATCCACATCTGAGTCTGGTCGTCGACGCTTTAGGTTTGGTCGAGGGCGCACGGGTAAGCTGCTAGGTGTAAAGGTGAACGTCACTCCTTCCACCGAGTAACCAAATTTGTCGAAGGTAAGACGAGACTCCGTTGACAAAACGTCGGCACCGTCGTCGCCTTTGTTGACAACTTCAGGAGTTGGAATGGTAGTCGTGGCGGACGAAGGGGGCTCCTGTAGAACAATGGTGGGTGTCTTGGACGACGACGCCTTCTCCGTAAGTTCCAGAAACCGGCCATCCGTTTTGCCGGTTCTCGTTGAACGCCCGCACAAGTCGTTCAAGGCTGGTAATGCAGCAGCCCGCAAGAGGGCAGCGCCAATATCGACGCGTTCATTTTGTTGAAAACGAGAATCTCGAAAGTGCCAAGGTCCGTACTGTTCAAACGAACTCTGGCTGATGGGGTCAAGCTGAAGCCCCATCGCCACAACAACAAGAGCCTATCTCGCTTCGCGGCCCTGACGCTGATAAACAGTTCCAACCAGTAACCCTCCTGTAACTGAGCGTCGTGTTAGTAACACATGATCGACTCCCTGATTCCCGAGACCACAACGGCCAGTCCATACACCGAGCGATGTGCGAGCATAAAAGTCCCGAAGCTGTTCCGAGATGGGCTGGAAGGGTCCCGGAGATGTGGTTCCAGGAACGTGACAGAAATGGTGGCTGATCTGTTAACCCTCCCCAGGTCTGGTGGTTCGGCAGTCTCCGCGGGGATACCAAACTGGCGGGATGCGGGAGGCAGGGGGAGGGAAGCTGAGAGGGAAGAGGGAGGAGCGGGATGGGTGCGGTATGGAGCTGTGGTCTATTTATTTGATGGCATCCAGTCAGGCGGTGTCGTGTGGAGAAGACGGAGATCTGGTTCCAGGGTTAATGAAAACGACTGGAAAGACGACGCTAGGGAAGCCCTGGCCACAGGCACGGTAACACGACATGGGATCCATGGCCGAAATTCTGGGGAGAGGAGGGGGAACTTTCTGGGGTTGCGCAGTAGTGCCGGCAAGCTGACGCTGACTGGTCAGTTGTCTCGCGCGTGGCGGCGAGGGTCAGTCAGACAGTCCTTGACAGTTTGCTGGCGTGTCAGCGGCATCACTTTCGACATGGAGAGGCAGAGAGGCGAGTGGCACCAGGTAACGGACGATGAGTGGAAACCCGAGGGGACTAGGTATGTACATATCCAGATGGCCTCAAATTCCTGGGGGATTCCGAGGTGTCTCTGGTGTCTCTGTGTCTGGTGTCTCCTGTCTTTCGGTGACAGGTTGTCTCTAGCGCAGAGTCGAGAGGCCAGTGTTGGTGTTGTGTGACCAGTCACGGAGTTTTAATGGCGTAATCAAAAGTCCAAATGCAATCCCTTTTCTTTTTGTGTTGAGAGAGAGAGGGCGTGTACGGAGTACAGAGCATTCTCAAGCGAGCAAGACAGCCCCTCTTTTGACGCACGGGCCACACCTTTCCCCGGAATTTCGGCCTAAACCGCCCACGACCGGCTGGCCCATGCCACCCTGTCAATATCACAGCCAGCCATTGGCTTTCCCTTCAGCTCTTTTCTGCGTCGTGCTTGTCAGCACATGATGGGGATCGGCCTTTAGGCCTCGACGGGAGTCTTGAACAGGTCACGCGTCGCCTCCTCCTCCCTCTCAGAATGCCGGCGGCACACTCTCTTCCAAGTGAAGGGAATGTAACGGCGGCTCCGTAGGAGGTGCCAACCCCTCTTTGCAATTTTTCTTTCTTTTTTTTGCTTTTTTCCACACCCTTTGCCCTTTGCCTGGAACAGCCGGACTTTCTATTCAGGCCTGGCTCATGACAGCTCTTTGGGGATGGAAGATCAGACCATGGCATGTTGCACAGTACTTTAGTGCGAGCATTTGGACAGGGCCCTTTTTCGTGTTCTCTCCACTGCGGGCACCAAGATGCCAATCCGGGGTAAGAAGTGCAAGTCGGCAAGGCTCAGGGGTTGGAGCAGAAAAGAACGAGGACTGGGGGAGGTTCCTTCTTCTGTCTTGGCGTTCCAGTGGTTTCATCGCAATTTTGAAGACCGAAGCTGCCCGATTGCACCCGTTGCTTATCGACATTGCCGTCAGCAACTGAGCCTAATGCTCGAGACAATTTATCAGAAATTTCATGATATAGTTGGAAATAAATGCGGCTACACGTCTACCAGGTCGGTAGCTACCTTAACCAACTACCTATTCTCCATGGTTTTCTGTCTGAGTATCCACCATTTGTTTCAAGTGTCATGCCATCCCCAAGCTCATCTTCGCCAAGGATAATTGTTGTGAGTTAGTCAGGGTAGTAAGGGTCCATTTTCATTTACAATTTTCACCCCTTCCCGTATAGGAAGCTGGTTCGGTATGGGTTTCGCTGGTGGGCTGGTTACCTACATACCCTTGGTGGTTAGCAACACGACGGCACGTTACTGTAGTTGTCTACCAGGGCCTCGCAGCTCGTCAGCATATGTCGGCTTTCCAATTGCAGACACGCGCTTCTCTTGCTCTTCCAGCCACACGGTTTCACTGAGCCGACAAGGAACCAGGCCAATCCAGCCAGGCTTAGCCACATCTGTGATGGGGGTGAGTTGATGTTGACATGAATCCAGACCCCTCAATTTTCCACCACTGACCACACCCTCGCTCTCTTTGGTCGACCGCGCTCATACCGCAGCCAGCAAATTTGGTACATGGGGACAGCTCTCCTACAGGATTGGTTCCTCAGTTCCAGTGTGGCGCACCTTGTCCTGTGTTGTGCGCATCCCCGCCGTCGAACGATGATCGGGTTTTTTTTCCCCCCCAGAATGGAAAGCCTTGGAGAGGGAAGCGCCGGTAGTCTTGCATGGGGCCAGAAGGACGCTTTGAAGCTTGACTTGGCAGGAAATGTTGGAATTGAGCGTGGGTTGGCGCTTTCTGGGTCCATCATCCACCATATCATCTCTTCGTATGGGATAGCGGGAGATCATCTTACTCCCATCAACCACCGAGCTGGTAGTATCATTTCATCTGAACCGAGTGATCATGATGTTTGATGCTTTAAGGTTGCTCGTTTGTGCCAATGTTGGTTCGATAGGGGTCAATAAGTCCACAGCTAAAAGCCGGGGCAACAGTTCAAGCTGAGTCGGCGCCGTGCGTGGTAGAATTCTTCATGTTCCTGTTGGCGTATCGAGAGGATATTGGAGACGAAAAATGCGTCTAGTGTCGAAGATTGAAGGCCGAGTGACCCCCATGTGTCGTCTGAAGTGGAGTGTTGATCTGGTGGGGGTTGGCTCCACGCCGCGCCCCTACTGAAGTCTGGGTTCCCCAGCTGGTAAATGCACAGACCCGTGCTATGCTCAAGTCACGGCCCATCACCTACCCACCACTTCTTGCGGAGTACCCTGTGTCTAAAAAGAGATGGGATGCTGCCTGGGACACTCCAAGATGGAGGATGCACCGATCGGGCCAGGAGTCCGGACGGATCCGATTTGTCTTCCCCGGCCGTAATCACGCCCATGGCGGACGTTAAACTTCGGATTCAATCCGAGTGCTGACGATTTCACGGAGCAGCCAGATCGGACTTTACCACATTCATGCTTCTGATGGCGAACAAACAGTACGAAGTATGACCAAAGAACGAGTCGCTATTGGAGAGGGAGGCCGAGATCATCACGTGGAGGAGAATGCCTCGGCTGGCCACCCCAAGCCGAAGTGGATCGCCCCGCCCCGGCCGACGACATCCCGTTAAGCTGAGCGCCTCGCTCACACACTGGGTGCTGTGCTTCTCGGCCGGGGTTGGGATAACTGAATCCGGACTTTGGGGTTTAAACTGGTGATAGTACCCTTTCTTGTCGCGAGTATTTACATATCTTATTTACTCGTCATCCTGCATGTACTCACGACAGAAAAGACTTACAAATCTGCAACCGCAGGGGTTTGTGAGACTGTCGCCTAACAACTTCATTTTCACGTTTACATTCTCACTTGTTATTTGAACCCACAACTCTACACCATTCTTCGCGTTCCTTCACCTACTTGTAATCAATGAGTGTCAACATGGCTCCCTCAGTTGGCGATGAAGACGACAAGCGATTGTCTTTCCAGGAACAATTGGAGCTCGTCAATCTGCCGCGTGAAGGCCAAGCCTATCGATATATGTCAACTCGATCAGCCTATCTTCCAGGATCAGATTTTGCAAAGGGGAAGGAATTGCCTAGCTTCCATTCCGCGGCGTTTGGTGGACATGTGTATGCTCAAGCAGGCTTGGCTGCGTACAGGGCCTGGAGAGAGATCGAGAAGGAAAGGGGAGCCCAGGCGCACGAGAAGTTGGATATTCATGTCTGTCGAGTCCTCGCCACCACTTTTCCCACGAGTGCTCACTAACATGGGAACACAAGACAATAAACGGCTACTTCACCCGTGCCGGTCTCGCCACAAGACCCTTCGTGTACACCGCCTCCCCGGTCACGGCGTCCCGTACATTCAGCACCGTTTCCGTGACTGCCTCTCAGCCGTCAGTGCCAAGTCACTCGTCGACCGAGGACCACTACCCCGTGGAAGACGCGTCGCTTCCTCTTTACCCGCCCGCTTTCGCCGCTATGCTGTCATTCAAACTCCCAGAGCCGGACTGGGATGGAACGGTATCCGAGCAGGAAGCGCCTCCTCAGGAGCGCTTTGCTTCTATCCTAGCCGCCCGCAGACCGGAGGAGTGGCCACCCGCCCCACCGGTAGATATCAGCGGTGTGGTGGAGATTGTTGGCGATGACCAAGTCGGGACGTTCCCGATTGCCGATATGAAGAAGGTCGACATGAAGGAATACAACGAAGGGAAACCGGTACATGAAAGACGGGAGCTGCTTCTGTACCGACTGTTGAAGCCGCTGCCGGACAATGAAGACGGGATGAGCGGGTATGATGCTAATGCTCATGTGCTGGCGCACGCGTTTGTGGCAGATAGGAATGGGCTTCTGATGGCAGGAAACCATATTGGATTGGGGTGGAGCTTGGGACGGGCCGCGAGCTTGAGTTATCACTTTGTAATGCATGTGGAGGCCAAGGCAGCGGTAATGAAGGAGGAAGATGGATGGTGGATCCAGGAGGTTTGGTTCCCGAGGGCGGGGAGAGGAAGGGGGATCGTAGAAAGCAAAATTTGGAGCCCGAGTGGTGTGCATGTTGCGACGGAGTACCAGGATGGCCTGATTCAGGGGTTTGGCGGAAAGCTGTTGAAGGAGAAGGAAGCCTCTGGGCAGGAAGCCAAACTGTGACTGCCAAAGACAATGGTGGAAGAACTGGAGGGCTTGGAAGAAGCTGTAACGGGGTGGACGGCGCCTTAGATAGAATAGAATAGATCTGAGTCTTCAGTTGTCAACACTGTTTCCTTTGTCTTTTCGAAAGCAGGGTTAGGGTGAACACGTTTGTAGCCCCAACCTTGAAGCTCAAGTTCGGGACCTGACCCGGTATGTTTTGGTGGCGCCACAAGCTTCCCTTCTAGTATGTTTGGGGGACAGAAGCCAGTCAAAATCTCACCAAGAACATATCCTATCTCGAAAGCAAATCACTGCAATTCCTGCATCCAGACTTGTTGTCATCGTCAGATACCTATGTCATGGCTCAACAACGTCATTTACACGTGATTGCTCACATGACCGCGCTAAGCCCAATCAAGCCCCGAGCTCTGTGTCTGCAACTGCTCCAATCCTTGGCTGGAGCCGCGGAAGCCAGCTGTGGGCTAGCTCAGCAAATCAGACCATCTCCAACACAACTCCTCTCTTCGATTGAGCCACACCACAACCTTCACCTCGCAACCACATCACCACCGACACCATGCTTCTGCAGCGCTCCGCCCTCGCGATTGCCCGCCGGGCTGCCGTCGCCCCGGCTGTCCGCCGTTCCCTGGCCACCTCCGCCGTGCGCCGTAAGTTCTTTTGTCCCGATCCTCTCACTATCCGAAATACCGAAAAAAACCGGGCCGAGCGTTTGGTGGAAATCCCGCGCATTGCGCACAACACACATCATGGGCGAGCTTGGGGCCGGGTTGGGGGGGAAGCTGCCGACAAACACCGCCATGGGAGCCCATTTTGGCGGATTGCATGCAGGCAGAAATAATGGACGGGGGCTGATTCGGGACTTTCATTGCAGGTGACGCCGTTCCTGATACCAAGATGAAGGGCATCAAGGGTATGTCAACCCCTCCCCGAACATATCTGTCCCTGACGTCAGGGGTTGGTGATTTCTCCACGGAGCCCAATTGAAGCTCACTCCTACCGGAGCTTCACATGGGGTGGAGGGGAAACAGGAGCTATGACACATATGGGATGCAGCGGGACAAATGGAATAGACGGAGAAGAACTGCAAGGCTGACACAATAATGCACACCACAGAGGTCAAGACCGTTGACGACCTTTTCGGCCCCGGCGCTCCCGTCGGTTCCGTTCCCACCGATCTTGAGCAGTCGACTGGTCTCGAGCGTCTCGAAATCATCGGCAAAATGGAGAGCGTTGACGTTTTCGACATGCGCCCTCTTGATTCCTCCCGCCTCGGCACACTCGCCAACCCTGTGATCGTCCGCTCTGCTGGCGAGGAGCAGTACGCCGGCTGCACTGGTGTCCCTGCTGACTCCCACAACGTCATCTGGCTTGGCGTAGGTTCTCCCCTATTTTGCACTCAGGGGTATACGAGACACAAGACTGACATGGTTACCGCGTAGATGTCCCGTGAGCGTCCCATCGAGCGGTGCCCCGAGTGCGGCAGCGTCTACAAGATGGAATACGCCGGCCCCCAGGAGGATCACCACGATCACCACGGCTTCCAGGAGCCCAAGACCATGGCCGACTACGTCAAGCCCGAGTACTGGTAAACGATGATATTGGCCAGCTGTCGGACCGGGGTTGTTTGGCATGGTGAAGCTATTGTTGATAGATCAGAAATAGAGAGGAGGGGAGCCTCGGACTTTCCAAGGATCACACATGACGAAATGCATAACCCACACACGCCCAAGGCGAATGAGGGGTGACTGGGAGGTTCGGGGGCTTGTAGTATATTCGCGACAGGCAGACGGGTTGTATAGATTCTTGTTAATGTCTCTGCAACACTGGGTCTGCCTTCTATGCTCCTCTTGCACATCTCGCGGTGGTTACTGGCTTCGAATGCGATACGCGAAGGATAGGCGAGTCCCTATCCAGGCTACACCCTCTGGCATATATGCTCGGGGTCCTTCCATGCAAACCTGATATCTGCTGAAGGCTGGTTCTTAGGCTCAACTAAAACTGCCGCTTTTTCAAGGTCCTTCTGTGCCTTTCAAGCGTGCAGGCTACACAGTGCGCACCGCAATACGGCTTCGCCGTTGGAGGTTTACCAAGCCTGGTGTGCTTCAGCCCTCATCGTCACCAAAACTAAGCTTTATCTTCTTTGCCTTCTTCTTTGGCTTGGCTTTCGGCCCGGGCGTCGACCCGTCTTTGTCTTCGTCAGCATCAGCATCAGCGCCAATGACCTTGCCTACTTTTCGCTTCTTCCCAGCGGCACCAATGCTGGCTGCTGCTTGCTTTTGATCCTCCACCGCCGGTTTGCCGCTGTCGTCATGGCCGCCGTTTTCTTGCGGACTCACCGGCGCGGGTGCAGTCGCCTTTACACTCCCGTCCAGCCCAACGGTGACATCCTGCACTGTGTTGCCGTGCTCATCCACTACTGTTGGGGCATCCTCTGCCTCGGCGCTACCGGACCGCTTCTTGGTTGGTCGCCTTCGGGCCGCGAGGATGGGGTCTGGACCGCCACTGCTGCTGCCATCGAACTCGGATGAAGAGGCCGCTTCGCCCCGGAGACGGGCGAGAAAAGGAGGGAGGGTGGTGTTGTACTGCAGGTTTTTGGCCGTGACTTTTGGGGGCATTTTCCGTTACCCTAGCTAAAGCAGCAGCTTGCGCTTCCGGGGCAGAGGGAGGTGCAGTTCCGGCTGGGTTGATAGGATGTGGTAGGCGCACGGAAGGAAAGACTAGGAAAGTCGTGGCTGTGGAATGGCAACGGCGGGCGCGCTTCCAGGTTGCGCAGACGGAGGATAGTGTGGTGTCGTGATGGTTGCGCTGCAGACGCGGAGTCCCTAGATAGTGAGCCTTGTGCTGCTGCCTGGTGGACAGCGAAGAGTAGACCGAGATGTGATGGTAGAGATGGACGAGAAAGTGTCGTTGCAATCGGTAAGGGAATGCTGCAGTGGCTGGCGAGTGACTTTGATCGGCAGTTGGAGTATGGAAGTGGGAGAAGAGACGTGGTAGGTCGATGGGGACTTCAACGGCGCCGCGCTGCACTTCCATGCCCTGGTCTGGGCGCTCAAGCAGCCAAAAGTCCATGGAGGGGCAGGGGACGGGACTCGCTCCTTACCCCACCACCCCACCATAACCATAACGGGAGCGGTACCTTTTCCACCCAGTACATCAAATTTCACCGGACGAGACGGTAAATGCAAGTGCGACTTTTCCTCCTGCTGTGACATCCATCTCATTCCGCCTTCTCATCCGGTTGACCGGTAGATATCTTGTTGACATCTCAACTTGCCCACCCGATCACCTGCTCACTGCACCAACAGCATGTCCGACACAACCATGGCACACCGATTCTACCAAGCACCACCTACACAGCTCCGGGGCAGCTTCCGAGTCGACTCGATGCACGCCAGGTTGTCAGGAGGTCTTAAATCTGCGGGCTTTACTCCGTCGGAGGTCATTCCGTCCCTCGAGAGCTGTCCAGCCAGTGGCTGTACCTCGTTTCTCTCTCACTCAGCCTATCAAAGCAAATGCGTGGTTTTACGTCTCGCATGAGTTGTCCTGGGGTTCCTTTTGGTGCTGATCTTTGCTGCCGCTAGTCCAGAGTTGCTCAAGGCTACATCAGCCTCACGGCTTGTCACCATCATGACTCGATTCAACCTTGCTCTCTGCCTGTACGAAAGGGACCTTCGCGCCTACGCATCCCTATCACAGATCATTGCGGAGTTTCATGGGGGGAAAAAGCAGGCTGAGCTGTCAGAGCGCGTCATCCCGATTGTACCAAGGTACGTACCGTACTAGATGGCGGCCCGCATCCGATACGCTTTGTTCTTTTTGCCGCATTGTGGCCGAGGGCACTCAGCGACCAACCGGACCCCCTTCCAGTTACCTGCAGAGCAACGATCTACCTCCCTGGGCGCCCGAATGGTCGGGACATGCGTCAAGCTACTGCTTCCCAGCTTACTGGTTGACGGAACATGGCTTCGAGATATACTGATCTTATCTTTCACTTGATGATCCCTTCAAAGACAAGCCGTCTTCGAAAGTGGCCAGTGCTAGGCAAGAGACGGCTAGTCTCTTTCCAAATTATCTCTCCCTTCGTCATTTTGTTTTACCACATGGCTGAACCACGCCGTGGCGTCCACCCTGTCCGTCTCACCACCTCTACTACCCCGGGGGAAGTTACCCATTCCCGCCCCGCATTGGTGTAACACGCCAGATGCACTGTCTTTCTATCGGTCTGGGGATAAAACTTCAATCATGGCGGTGAGATGCTTCTCGGGTCCGGCTCTTGACGTCTAGTTCCCCGGTGTGCAGTCCAAGTCTTGGTTACACAGTAGAGGCACCCGAGTCACGACTCGCACCGATTACTTACGTGGTAACTGTGGCTTCTTGCGGGCGCCTCGCTATCTCACTCGGTTCACAACTTTTGATCCCGTGTTCCCCGATTGGCCTGCTTCAGTCTACTTCGCACGGGACTCAGCCCATGATATATCACGTTTTTCTATGCTTTGCTGCCCTTGATGTCTCCCAGTTGGTGCGAGCTCCCATGGCTTCCCGGGCGGTAATATATGGGAGCTGGGCACCGGTGTGCCCACAGGTGATACCTCCGGTTAACAGATCCGGATTTTGCTCTATATAAGCTTCATTGCCGCCCTCGCAAGACATGAAACCTCACGATCCGCATCGGCTTGCCTTTGTTTGCCACATACGCTTTGTTGCTGTACCATCACCACCGTCAGCCACTTGGGCGACATGCCTCCTCCCGGCCATCGTCGAGTCGATTGGGAAGCTCACCGCAGCACTTTCGAGGACCTATATGTGGTCCAGGACAAGCCGCTTCCCGAGGTCATCGAGATCATGAAGAGGGACTTCAATGTGGACGCGACGTAAGGTTTAACCTTCTTCTCTTTCCACGTTCCGGACGGCAAAAGCGAGGCTGCTACACAAAATACAGGCTTGAAAAGATAGTAAACAGGTACTAAACGATAGTCGACAGACCTTTGAACACGTTTGTTGAGGTCTTTCCACTATCGTGTAAGGCCTATTCGCTATCTCTGAAGGTCTGCCTATCGCCTCTCTCCGCGAGGGTGTCCAGCCGGGCTGGCAGTCTTCACTTCTTTTCTCCACGATTCGTGCTTCACTATCTGCAGCTTGGTGACGGGGCCTGTTCACATGCTGATACAGCGCAGTATCAAAATGTACAAAAAGCGAATCAAGGCCTGGGGGATGTTCAAAAACATCAACGGAGACGAGATGTTGGCAATGATACGTATAAAACAACATCGCCACAGGCAAGGCAAAGCCACACGGTTCTACCTACGCGGAAAGCCCGTCTCAGACTCAAAACTCCGGCGCTTCACAAATCGGCATGGAGTAGAACTGAATGATGACGACTTGGCTACTGATGTACAAGGTCTGGACAGCTCCTCTCCACAAAAATACCTTAACATCTACTGACCATGACGTTCAACAGCTCCTTTGAGAGGCATTACCTTTTGTACCCCCGAGCCTGACGATCATCCTGACACATCGTCCCTGAACCATGACGGCGCCCTGCACCCGGGCCCAGGGATAAGCAGTGCGGATTCGACATCCGTAAGATGTTCCATGGGATCGCCAAACCCAGAACCACGCCAGCTTTCCCCGCATGAGAACCAGAGCCTATCGTGGGACATGCCTATGTCCTCATCGGCCGGCTTTGTTGCTCAAGCTGCGAACCCCTTTAATCCTGGCCAGTATTTTGGCAGTACATTATGTACCGGGTCTACTGCACAACAAGTTCACTCATGTTAGTACTTGAGCTATGCCCTCCGAGAAGCAAGAAGCGCTCTACTGACATCTGCTTTCAGGGCTGGATCACGGGTACTTTCACCGATTTGATGAGTACAAGTACACCGGGGGAAACGGCTCCCCACATTCTGCGAACCTAGACACAGGAACTGATGTTGGCAACGCGTTCACCACCCAACCATTCACGCACGTGGAACAGCTGCAACTCCACCACGCCGTTGATAGATACCCCAATACCCTGGACCTATTGGCGTCGCCTTCCCATCAGGTGCAGTTGCTCTCTTGGGATCACAGCCCGCTTCATCATGCACCCATCACCAGTGCTGCTGTAAATTTGCCAACAACGGCGCTGCAAGAAAACCTCGACCTCAACCCCACGGCATGGGATGAGATAACCGGACTTCGCCACGCAGGCTTCCAGCACTGCAATGGCGCACTGGTACTTGGCACTGAGCATGAATCCATCAATTATGCTAGGTATCTAGACGACGGCGACGGGTTGACCTGGGCCCCAGCTGAGGCGCAGGACTTCGACGCAGATGGCATCCGCTGATGTGACGGTTGCGGACAGATATCTCCCGCCAACACGCCACGTGCCACAATCTCGACATGGTTAGGTTATTAGTAGGATGTTGTTTTTGACACTCCCTTGCTTCTTTTGTGTTTTATCATTCAGTTTGGAGGATCATTTGGCTTTATATACCCATGAACGTACCATACAGACCTAACCCCTCCATTCGCCACTGACATAAGTACGCTGCCAGCCAGCAACTATCAGCAGGCTTTTGACCATTCACGCAATATATGCTTTTCCACATTTCTTGTTTTCGTCACTATTTACAGCTCAGACAGCTTGGAAGGGAGTGTTTACACTGTGGTCCGGCTGTTCGGGTTACAGTTCTCTTTATATGATCTTAGCTATACTATTGCCGTTCTATGATCTCACATGCGGGGGGAGGAAAGGGACATGGGCTACTGGCCTGAATTGGCTCTTTGAGATGATTTATATGTCTTATAAGATAGGCCGTAGGTTTGGAAGATACCTACCTACCTAGGTGTAGGGCTCGAATCCCAATCATGGTTTATGATACTATTCTTTTCCATCTGCCGCCTTTCTTTTAGTCTAGGTAGGTATCCAGACGGTATACAAGCTGGTATCTCCATATCTAGTATCGGTGCATAAAACCTCTTCCACTCTCGGATTCATGATCTAGTAGGGGACGAGATGTAAGCATAGAGATGGTAAAAAAGTGAAAATGTATGCTAGCTGCGACTCATTTCGATCGAGTGACCTCCGGGTTATGAGCCCGGCGCGCTTCCGCTGCGCCACGCAGCTTGTTGAACTGATTGTTGGAATGCTTGTTGAAAAATTGAATTATAGTGCAAGGGACAAGGTTTTGTGTTCGAGGCTGTGTGTGGGTCAGTTTGAGGACAGGTAGTGCAAAGAGAGTGACTCATCCGCCCATACCTCGAATTGGCCTATCCGTCGTCTATCAAGAACGAGAAACGCGCAGGACATGCCATTGGTGTCCAGTTATTATGTTAGGTATACTAACAACTTTATACTGATAACTTCTAGGAACCCTGTCTTCAGCCTGAATCCCCTTGTCACAGCAAGAAGACACTCCTATCGCAGATACTGTTCAGCCACAAGAACAGCAGATCTAGAAGGCTAACGGCTCAAAGAAGTTGCCTGCTTTTCCCTCCAACCAAACTACCCTGATTAGGATATGCCAATCTGACCCCAAAACCCCCAAATTATCGTCAACTTCGCACAGTTGTTTGCCATTACCTAACAATCCCCTGTTGAGAAAAACGCCAAACATCTGCTTCTCCAACCAAGAGTCCAAGCAGATATCTCTCCCAGTATCCAACCAGCGGCTCTTCAGGCAAAGCAACCTCCTGCGGCACTCGTCCCTGACCTTCACCTGTGGCCTTTCTCTGGTAAACCCACTTCCAGTGGTGATCAAGCTCTCCCACTGGATACATGCATCGCTCGGGGTACTCCTCTCCCGGAAGTGTCACCTCTCTCGGTCGAATTCGCCAAGCCTTGACGAACTCCTCCTCCCCGCTGCCCAGTGCGCTACCCCTTTCGAGTTTCCACAGCGGCCCTCCTTTGCTCTTCTTATCGCCCTCTTCGGCTGTGTCGGACTTGAGCAAAGCATCGCAAGTCCAGGTGTCCTTGTCATCCAGGCCCAAGCCTCCACAGGCTAATCTGATTCTGACCGAAGCATGGATCCTCTCGTTTGTGCCGAGCAAAGGCTCGCCGGTGTCCTCGTTTGTGTCTTCATCCACCCGCATGAACAGTCCGGGACGCCGGACGGTCTTGCCCGCCACGGTGGTTACCACGCTTGTAGGGCTTCTGATTAAACCCAGCCCCCATGGTCTAGCGAACTGCCAGAGTTGGGGCAGTGGGCCATCGGGGTGATCATGCTTGCCATCACACTCTTGAGGGTCTCGTTTTGGCGCTAAAAAGGGGTGTCGGAAGACAGCGGTGTGGCCCCAGGGCTTGGGACTTCCTGGAGCCAGGGTCACACTTCCGTTGGTGGTGGCATTGCCGTTGGCAGTCCCATTTCCAGCTGACGAAGAGTTTCTTCCTCCACGGAGGAGTTTACTCATGGATCTGGGGATGATCGACTTTGCCACTGAGCTTATCGAAGAAGTCTTTGATTGTGGCGAGAAAGGGAAGGGGTGGGCAGCCGAGAAGCGCAATGATTCCAGAAACATGTTGGTCATCCGCGGGTGATTGAATTCCAAGCCCAAGGTTGAGAGCTGATCGCACATCCCTGCGTCGATCTTTAGTCAGTGTAGCTCACTTCAGGCTGAGGGGGAGAACATACAGGCCAATGTGATATCCGAGATCTGCTGGTCCCACCAACCACCGCCCACGTTTCCATGATTACCAGGAAACCATACTTGCTTCAGGTTGGTCATACTTCCAGGGATCCTCTCCCAGAGCGCAGGTCGAAAGGCAAATCTCGGCTCATCGAGGGCCAAAGCCTGAAAGGCGTTTTCAACCTTGCCAGAGATTTGAGTGTTGGTGAATCTCCATTGGTCAGCGCTGCCCCTTACTCCGATGACTGGGGCAGGCGGAATGCCGAGTGTTCCCACAGTATCCCAAACTGCGAGAGCCTTTATCCTTATCTCCTCCCCAGTCTCTCCAACTCCGGCATGAAACGTATCCCGTGTGAGGTTCTTCTCTCTCAATCCTCGCTTGTACACGTCCTTCCTTCTCTCCTCCCATTCAATCTTCTTTTGCCCATGCTGTCCCTTGTACTCTTCCAATCCGTCAATCAGAAAGTCGTCCGTGTCCCGCGATGTCGAGCCCATGTTTTCATAATCATCAAAGATGGAGTAGAACTTGTCCAGCCCCTCTGGCGTCAGCAGTCCCACGCTTGCGATCATATCAGCTACGCTACGGGCAGTGAACGCTCCTCTGCTGAACCCAATCAGAATGATGTCGTCGCCATCAACGTAGTTGGTGCACAAGAAGTTGTACACCTCCCGAATGTCTTGGTCGAGCCCCATCCCGAACGCTCCGCCGGTGAACTGATCCAGGCTATTAGCCGTACCAACACCGGCAAAATAGTTGATGATTTGAGGTCTGCCATCACTGCAGGTGCGACAGAGGACACGCGAGATGCGCGTCACATTCGAAGGGGGCTCATTCCTATGCGTTATCAGTATCAAGTGTGCTTTAACAAAGTAGATTTTCAACAAAACATAGGTGCCCTACCCTTTCTTCCCCAGTGAGTTCATCCATGTTCCATCACAGCAGACGATCAGTCTCTTAGGCGACCCCCGGCGATGGGGGTGAGTGGGATCAAGCGGTGAGGCCATGATGAAGGTCAAGTCGTCGTAAAGACCTGAGAAGCCCCAAGTGAAGAAGAAATCATAAAAGGGAAGAATGACCACCTTTTATTCTCACTCCTCGCAGTCCGTGATACATGTCTCACAGCCGGGTCTCGGGTGTCTAGACCGCCGCGAATGAGAGGCGCAGGTTGCCGAAGTTTTGTTTCTCCCACTCAACACCTACCAGAAAGAAATTGACTAGCCTACGACAGGCAAAGGAAGGAGCTGCAGTCTGATGGCTGGCTGACTGTGGGCTAGATTTCGGGGATCTACAGTGCATGATGTGGTCCCCATGTCAACAAATCAGAGCCCCTCCTGAGTGAGAGACTAAACCCCATGCTGGCTCTAGGCGGCCAACCTCAGCGCTTGGCCAGCAGCGCCATCAACTGCAGGCTTGGCCAGTCGGATGAAGCGTGGACGGGACGGTTGACTGTGGGCCAAGAGAACGGGCTCGTGTGGCAGCCGCCATGTCCGCCTCGATTCCCACTTGTGCTAACTGTGTCGGTGTCTGTGTGACGGGCGGTCGAATGAAGCATCGGTGTCATGTTGATCGAGAGTTCAATATCTGCTGTGCAGCCACACACAGTGTATCCTGCCGCGACCCGCCCGCTAATGAGCACCCCTGTCTGTACTTCGTAGCGCCTCGGTTGAGCGATCCGTGCCGCTTTTCCTGTCAGCTTTGGGGGGGACCGACCTCACTCAGCCCCCTTAAATGCAACGTTCAACTTTGACACTCTAGTTCTCACCAGATGAGACCTTCAGCTGACGAGAAATAATCAATAATGATACTGTAACTCTCAGGGATCGGTCTGTTATCAAGGTAGGTAGCTACCTTAGGTATGTTACAGTTGGCTGAAAGATCACCTCATCAACAGTCTCCTCATTCGCACGGTGGAGGAGCTGCAGAAGAAGAAGGGGGAGAGTAGTTGGATATGTTGGAAGGAGTGAAGTCTTCTACCTAAGGCGATCTTCCAAGATCCATCGTCAATTTTCAAGGGAAATCCAGCCACTATCGTTTTAGCCCCCAGCCCTGGGCTCGATTTGATTTATTGATGGTAGCATATCTCAGGTATTACAGTTTCTAGTCGATATAGTGCTCAGCCTACGCCAAAGGAGGCGTGTCGTTGAACTCATCCAACAGCCCCGGCGGGACTCTTATCCCAGCGAACCCGAAATCATCAATCCAGCCCCGTATCTCCTTCTCTTCCTCAGCACTAACCTCCACTTTCACCGCTCCGACGTTCTCCTCCAAGTATTTGATATTCTTCGTGCCCGGAATTGGGAAAATGTCCTCCCCCTGTGCCATAAGCCACGCCATGGTCAGCTGACCGGGCGTGCACCCTTTCTTCTCCGCCATGGTCTTGAATTTCTCCACCAGTTCCAAGTTCTTTGGGAAGTTCTCTTTGCTGAACCGAGGATAGAGTTTTCTCAAATCCCCGGGCTCAAAATCATCTGGCGACTTGATCTGACCGGTCATGATGCCCCTCCCCAGCGGAGAGTAAGCAAACACCGCAATGCCCAAGTCCCGGCAGGTCTGGAGCAAGTGGTTGGTCTGCGGGCCTTCAATGTCTAATGACCAGGGGCTGTATTCCACCTGGTAGGCATCCACATGGTCAATCGCAGCAGCACGGCGGACTGTGTCGGCTGACGAAGCAGAAATGCCAATGTGCCGGATTTTGCCTTCGGCTTTCAGCTTCACGAGCTCGGCCATGGTGTGCTCGATCGGGGTCTTGCCGTCGACACGGTGGATGTAGTAGAGATCAATGTAAGATGTGCCAAGGCGTTGGAGGCTCTTTTCACACTGCTGGCGGCAGTATGCTAGGGAGCTGTCAATGGTAAGGCCACTGGAGCCGTAGCGAAGACCAAATTTGGTGGCGAGGAAGATGTCAGCGCGACGCTCGGGGTGGAGAGCGAACCATTTCCCGAGGAGGTCTTCGCTGTCCGCATACATATCTGCCGAGTCCCAGTTTGTGTAGCCAAGTTCCCAGGCTCTGTCAAGGACTTTGAGGCGCTCTTCGTCGGAGCTGTGGAGAGAGTTAGTTTCATCCACTTGATCATTCATTTGGAAACAGTAACTCACCCAACGGGGCCGTACGCAGTGCTCAACCCCATCAACCCGAAGCCAATGGCTGGAATTTCAGGGCCATGTTTACCCAACTTTCGAGTGGGGAGTTTAGCCGGAGGTGCCATGGTCTCACAGGAATCCAAAGAAGGGAGAGAGAGAAGTAGAAGGAGCTTGTTTGAAATGAATAGTCTAGGTACCTACCTACATGGACTGAGAATCGCGAATTGTCTACATGCAGAGTGGGTATTTATATACCTAGGTATCAAAAACGAGGTACATGGTGATCTAGCCTTCCCCGCATGTTTGAGCGACTAGGTACCTTATGCCAAGTGCCACCGGGTGGTAGCGTTTCCGGCATCTAAATCAACCTGCTCCCGGCTCCCAATACCCGGTTGCCGGGACTCACTAGTCCTGAACATCGCTCGAATTCACATATGATAAGTGGTCTATGAAGACACCTAGACACATGATCTGGGACGGGGTGGAGGATGATTTGCGAAGGGGTTAAAGGGGGCTGAAAAGGGTTAGGGTTCTCACGCAGAGCAGGGCAAAGTGGACAGAATTGATGGAGAAGAAACAATGGTTATAGTATTTAGTAAGAAAAGGCCAGTAAAGACTGTTCGTGGATGAAATATTAGGGTGGGAGGGGGATCTACTTACCGGAATCAGCATCAGAGCCTGAATCAGAGTCTGAATCAGAGTCACCTTCAGACTCGGAAACAGTGACATACTCCTCGGGGAGCTCTTCCATGGTATCACCAAAGACTCGAGCGAGAGACCATCTGAACAAGTCAAAGTACTCGGTCATGATCTTGGAAACTGCTTCGGGCCCCTTTTGAGGGTTAGTCTGAGCCTCATTGTCCCTTTTCCTTCTGTCTTGCCCCTGGCGCCATGGTTGGCAGATGTCTTGAGCCAAGTCCTGAAGGGAAGCGTCCGCCCATCCATTCTCCCGGGAGAATGCCATGAGCTTTTCTCGGACGTTGGTCGACCAGTTGTCTCTATCAACTGATTGCTGATAGGCCTTACTCGGGCCAACCATGCGAACTTCCGGAAAGGCGATGCTGTTTCCATTGCCGGCTAGGATGGCTTGGAGGCCCGCGGGGTCGGCATAGGCGTGGGTAGCCCAGACAAAAGTCGTCGTGTCCCTCTGGTCCTCCATGTCATCAGGCAGCAAAGGTTGGAAGGGATCATCTGCTGGCCGGTCCAACCCAAGGGGTGTATGGACAGGGAAGCATCCCACGTGGTTTGATCTATATAGGTCGCGATAGTCCCCGTGGGTGGTTAGCTCCGGGTTACCTTCAAATTGGGCCAGAATGTCCTCCTGCCTGAGATTCATGAGTCTGCGGTGGTTAAGGAGCCAGGCCGGAACATCTCTGCCATTAACAGCGTCGTAGTTGCTGTAAGCGCCAGCCAAGAAAGACCAAAGTTTGAGCTGATCCATTGACCACTCCTCAGGCTTGTCGGACCCAAGAAAGCTGATAAATCTGTCGACTTCATCAATCCATGAGTTCTCGGCCAAACACTGGTAGACGTTGAGAGCATCGACCACGTCAAAAGGACGCTCGGGGCCGGAGAAAGTGGTGTAAAAGACGAGAGCGTGACAGCCACAGAGATTCTGGTCAATCTCTGAGTTTCTGGGATCATCGGTATGACAGTGCCAGCCCAAGCTTACAATGTGAGATGGGTAAGCAGCGTCAGCCGAGAAGACTCCTGAGGCTATATCGGAATCAATGTATCGCTGAAGTGCGGTCCATGCCAAATCTACAAGACGGTTAGTGCATTTGCAGCAACGTCTGCGGTAAATAAGTGGCTCGATAAGAGCAAAATATTTGAAGATAGGAGTGGCAATGATGGGGTCGAATTCAAGGTTGTATTTCGCCATATTGTCGAGAATCGGGCTGCTGAAGGTAGCAGGGGGGCCGGCAGTGGCTGACATGATGATATAGAAGTGGGCGGTACTTACCTGAGTTACCTAATATCTCTGTCTTGTCAAGAAGAAAGATTGGCTGGATTTGCAGTGGGGGGGTTGGTGTTCGGATGTTGGATGTGATGGAGGGAAGAGCAAATCTGAGATGTGATCTTCCCAAGCTTTATATACTTCTCTGATGCCTTAGAGTAATCGTACACTGATATGTGCTAAGTGTCTATATCCCAATCATAAACACTCAATCCCTTTCACGAAGAAATGAAGTACCTAAGCTTCTAATTGAACCCATATGAGCGGACAAGAGTGGTTAAGGTACCTAGGTATATAGCACAAAGAATCCTCAACAATAGTCATTGTTCACAATCTCCCAACGCCACCCACTGGAGCCATACTTGGGATAATAAAGAAGAAAAGTAACATAGGTACCTAGGTACGTGGGAATATATGCTGCCGAGGTAGCTAGAGCAGCGGTGCAAGACAAAGACCGAAAACGAGTCCACCCAATCAACCATGCTCGCCGAGCCGCAAAGGAATACTATGATGAAATGGAGCCGAGGAGCAAATAGACCAAAACAAACATTTCAATTTGGAGCGATGGAGCCTGACCGATATCTAAGGTACTTTGCGGCTGTAGAAAGAAGGCAAACGTGGGAGGCTCAGGAACGTGTTCATCTGCGGAATAGCGGAACTACTGACGATGACTGGCTATCGACAGGTCTTCGATGTAAATAGGTAATACCACGGGTAACAGCGATATCAGAGAAGACAGACTAGAGACAAATGCATGCCACGTTCAAGACCAACGCCACTCTAAAGTATCAGCAAGATCACCGAGGTCGATCGAGTGGATACCTAGGCAGCTGTGGGATACCGTCTGAACTAGGCTGTTGCAGGACAGCGCGAGTGAAAATTGAGGTACCTAGGTGTCTAGATAGGTATTCACCTCATAGGTAGTACCTTATATGTTTGTGGGGCAGTGACCCAGGTTCTGTAGGCCCAGTAAGTCGCCCTCTAACGGTGCTCCTTGTGGCAGGACTCTCATTATTCAGCCAGTAACACTGATCTCGAAACGGCCTTGCTCCTCTATCCCAACACTAGGTAAATAATGGAGAAATTAAAAGCGGGTTCTATTAAGGAAGGAGCAACGATCCGTTAGGTGAATCTCGATTGCCTAAGATAAAACCTCTGCTCAGATTTAATTGCTGATCCAGTTCCCTTCTTCCCTCCTCCACAGGCACAACTCCCTTCCTCTTCCCACTTTCTTCGACCTGCGCTCTCCCACTAGCGTCGACACACACCGAATATCCAGCTTTTCTTTGCTCAGGCTTTGCTACCTATCTTACCGCTTCATTCATACCTGGTACCTATATCTCGCTTTCTCCAACCATGCTGATCAGTATGGAAACCCTTTCGATCGGGGACCGGCAACCTCTGGCGGGCAAGTCCTCTGGCCCTGGAAATCTTGATGGCCTTCGACATCATTGGGCTTTCGGCATGTTTATCCGGTGCCCTTCGCCCCCTTGCACAGGTTCCTGGGAGGAAGACGGCTGGGACGAGCCACGTCAACTGAACGCATCTGTATCATCTGCCACCACTTATGACAGCCCGAGCGACAAAGATGAGTGTCAGGCCTCACCGCCATCCACGCAAACATCGCTCAATGTCAACATAGACGAGTCACCGCAGTCGGTGGTTGAGCACGCCACGCCAGCGTCCCTGGAGGTCAACATGGATGAATCACCCAGATCAGCTATTGCGCGCGGCACGCCAGCGTCGCTGGATGTCAACATGAACGAATCACCTCGATCCATCGTTTTCACGCCATTTGAAGAAACATGCCACAATCCAGACGACGTCTTCGGCCCAACTGCTGAGATCGACACCGGCCGCTGCTTCTTGGGGACTGCCGCTGATTATCGCCGCTACGCCGCCAACATGGGCCTGCCCCGGAAGCTCTGTCAGTGGCCTAAGCCCGGCCTACACCCGGATCGCGACCTCCAGGTGGATTGCCGCCTCGAGAAGCTGCGCGAGGCTAGATTGCAGAGGAGAGCACGCCGCGGCCAGCACTCCGGATTGAAAAAGGTGGCCAAGCAAGAAGATGAGACTGATTTCGATCACCAGCGCCATTCAAACCCCTCGACAGCTCAGCCGCGACAAGAGGGCAAACTCGACGATTCTGGGAGCTCTGGGACAGCGGCAGGGGACAACAAGCCTTTTGTTTGGTGGTGGTAGTCCAGTGGCCTTTTGGCTGGGAAATGTCGTCCGGCACAGCCTGAGGCGCACATCAACTATGATCCGAACACCTACTCAGCTATATTTAGTTCATGTTGCCGGCAATCTAGGAGGTACACGCAGTAGCCCAGGCATAAGGCTGCAAGGAAAGCAAGGAATGAGGGGGAATGGAAATGGAAATGAACGGACGCATGCGAACACAACAGGGGGGTCAATGGACTGGGAAATTACCTTAGCTACCTCTTCAAAATCAATAGCTAAAGACATCATGGATTGCAGACATTGAACGGGCGACTTCTTTCTTCTTGATTTGACGTCGGTGGTATATTCATTCCTGACCGTCTGGGAAAGAGTTCGATTCCATCGCCTATGTCTCAGTCGGGAGGCTTGATGAACTCATTGCTTTGATTCTTGACCCAAAAGGCGCGATATTAAAGCCTAATGCGTACGTAGATGATGCCGTCAGTTTATCATTCCAATTTATTAGGGCGAGATCGGCAGAGGCACCTACCTTGAGCTTTCTCTGTATCGTGCTGGATCTAGAGGGTTTGACTTGGAAATCGAATAGGATGTCCTTTGACTTGGCAGCGCGCATGGCCGACTGTGAGTGCTCCTGGATTGGGATCAGTACACCTACCTTAGACTTCAGCAGGATAATGCCAACAAGATAACACAATAAAAAGAACCTACCTGCTTCTGTCCCTCTTCTTGGTAATGGTAGCCCCAGGAGTCAAATTTTCCGTGGCCAGGCCAGATCACCTTGAGTATCAGCCCGTCATAGATGGCGTTAAAGCAGTACTCGGGATTCGAAGAGTATGAATATACTAGCTCCCCTTGTTTGTTGACGGCTGTACACTGATAGACCATTTTCAAGGAAACGTCTCCCAGTCTGAAATTGGACACAGTAAAAAGGTCCTTCCCAAAAACCAAGAGTGCTGCTGTCCAGAATGGTTCTCCTCCATCGGCTGGCAGATGGGTCAGAAAGTACACGCGGCCGCTCCTTGAACCCTTTGGATGCCAGTCGGGGCGACCAGAAAAGCCGACCCTTGCTACCAGCGGCATTTGGACACACGGCCCCTAGCTCATGGCATACATTGGTTTCGGTAAAATTCAAGCCTTCCCTCATGAGACGAGGAATGTCGTCAGTGTTGACCAGAAGGGCTGCATACCATGATGCACTGTACAAATTTCTCAGCGAGAACTTGACATTGAAACTTGGACTCTTCTTGTCCCAAATTGCCTGCAGAGTGGCTGCGGTCTCTGGGTCGGCCGTCATGGTGCTTAGGTAAGGTATGAGTGACTTCGCTTGCCGAATTCCTTGATGCTAGGATCGGGGAGTTTTGTCTGAGCAAATCCATGGCAAGCTCGGGTAGGTTTTGTGTATGGCTTAACCCTAAGCCCATAACAGGCTTTGAATATAAAGCTCGTGAGGCTTGAAACAAATGATGCGCCACCCATCATGAGAACTTTAGAGCGACATCTATTGACAGCCAACAACAGGCGCCGTCGAAGAATCGCGCATCAATTCCATAGGTAGGTAGGTACCTACCTGTAACCAGCAGAGACTACAGGTGTCCGGGAGAAGGGCGATTACCTGATAGGTAGATAAAAGAGAAAAAAAGGAGACTGACCAAACCACTCATCCCAATTGGCCTGCTGTTACCTTTAGCTGTGCGACGTCGGGATATTTTTGTCCCCCTCGTCTGCATTGCCGTCGAGATGGATGCGGGGAAGAGTCCAGCCGGGCCGACATAAGCTTCTTGGTTCTTTTTAGCTCGCTCCATAGCCCGCACTTCCCCGGACGAAAGAAGCGGAGACCATCCCTTTCCCCGGGGCAAAAGCGGAGCCCGCACTGCTCCAGCAGAGTCCAGCTCCGTCCTGGACATCGGGATAACCCCGTCTCGTTGGCCCTCTCCCCGGCCGGCAGATGGTATTTCCGCATTTCTGTCGTCACCGTGCCTCGGGCGTTTCTCGCGACGCGATGGGGAAACCCGCACGCAAGTCTTGGCCCAGTGGCGGACTTGAACATTTTGAGCTTCCAGTCGTTGGACAGGAGCTGGTCATCCAACATAACGGACTCTATAAGCGGGATCTTTGCACTTGTCAATCTGACTTGGCCTTCTAGACTCTCTATTCACAGCCATCCCCAATCTCAGCACCGCACACACACACACACACACCTCCCACAATGACGTCTGTAGAGAAGGTTCCGGTCCTCATCGTGGGCTCAGGCTCAGCAGGCCTCTGCGCTGCGGTATGGCTGGCCCGCTTCAACATCCCCTACAAGATGCTCGAACGACGCAACGGACCTCTCGAGATAGGACAAGCAGATGGCGTGCAAACCCGCACCGTGGAGATCTTTGACTCGTTTGGGATAGCAGAGGAGATGCTGAGGGAGGCCTATCACGTTCTGGAGATTGCCTTCTGGTCCGTTCCCGAGGGCGGAGAGGGTATCAAGAGGGCCAAGTACGAAGCCGACAAGGAGACCGAAATCAGCCACCAGCCGCACGTCATTCTCAACCAGGCAAGACTCAATGCCTTGATGACGGGGCTTTTGGGGTCTAACCCTCCAATCGAGTACGGATCTGAGGTCAAGAATGTGGTGGTGGATGAGAATGTGGATAGCAACGACCTGGAGTCATACCCAGTGAGAGTGGATGCCGTCCAAGATGGTGTCCAAAAGACCTATCGGGCCAAATACGTATTGGTATGTTTTTTTCTTGGGGAATCGCGAGCGTGGTCAACAGCAGATTGACTTGGTGATAGGGCTGTGATGGTGCGCACAGCATCGTCAGAAAGTCACTCGGCTTCAAGATGGTGGGCGACAGCTCGGATGCCGTCTGGGGTGTGATGGACATTTACCCTCGCACAAACTTCCCAGACATCCGCAAAAAGGCAGTCATCAACTCAGAATTCGGCAACATCCTTTTGATTCCCCGGGAAGGGGATTCCATGGTTCGCTTCTACACGGAGCTGCCAGCAGGCACAAAGGTCAGCGACGTCAGCCTGGACAAGCTGCACGACCATGCCCGCAAGGTGTTTCAGCCATATGAGATGGAGTTTGCCGAGACGTTTTGGTGGTCTGCCTACTCCATTGGCCAACGCAGAGCCGATTTCTTCCACCGCGATCACCGTGTCTTCCTGACGGGCGACGCGTGCCACACACACTCCCCCAAGGCCGGGCAGGGAATGAATGTCAGTTTGCAGGACGGTCACAACATCGGATGGAAGCTTGGAATGATCCTCAAGGGCCTAGCGCGGCCAGACATCCTCGAGACATACGTGCTCGAGCGAGAGCGAACAGCCACAGAACTGATCGAGTTTGACCGCAACTTCACAAAACTGTTCAACACCAAGTACCGCGAGGAACATGGTGTTACGCCCGAGATCTTTGCAGAGCAGTTCACAAAGGCCGGTCGGTATACGGCAGGACAGGCTGTACAGTACGACGCCTCTGCCATCACCGACATGGGAGAGCACGACAAGGAGCTGGTGTCCAAGGTGACCGTCGGTATGAGATTCCCCACGGCGCAGGTGGTGCGGTCGTGTGATGCCAAGGCTATGCAGCTCGTCAAGGGGCTGCCGGCGGACGGGCAGTGGTATGTCGTGGTGTTCTCGGGCGACCTGTCGCAGAGCGAAGCAATGTCGAGACTGGAGCAGGTCTCCTCAACACTGTCACAAACGGCGCAACGCTTCACGCCAGCCGGTGCGGACCCGGACAGCGTCATTGACCGAATTCTGGTGACGTCTGGCGACCGGAAAAAGGCCGAGCTGGATCAGATTCCTGAGTTCTTCGCACCGGTGACAGGAAAGTGGAAGATGAAGAATTTGGGCAAGATCTATGCCGATGATGAAAGTTACAACTCTGGTCATGGACACGCATATGCGACTTACGGAGTGGACCCTACCAAGGGTGCCATTGTGGTCGTACGGCCTGATCATTGTGAGTATCCCTTTTATTTTATTTTCCGAAAGAGCAAAGTTTAAAGACTGACAATCGCCCAAAACAGATACTGCCAAGGTTTGCAGGCTAGAGGATGCCGAGTCTCTTGGAGCATTTTTCGAGGGCTTCTTGCTGCCTGCTCAAAGTGGATGAAGCAGATGATAGTGTCTAGAGTTAGCATTCGCAATGAACAATACCCCGTCTTACATCACTCCAGGCAGTCGCACAAGCAATCCATGTTGTTGGTAGGCCTTGCAAAAAGAGCCGTGAATGTCTGTATTAAGTAGTTCCCAATCCGGACTGACATGATCCCGTTCAGACGAATATACAATGACCGAATAATTCCCATGCAGCCAGCTTGGCGCACAAACATCAGGTCCCCATGATCAGCGTCTCTCCAACCTTGCGCCCTGATTAGCACTTCCAACTGGTTCTCTGCGAAAGCCAACGTGGTCCAAGACTCACCTGTGGCCACCAAGACTGTCCTGTTGATTGTGTCGTTGAACGAATCGCTGGAACCGATGTTGCTTTTGTGGTTCGTTGGCTTTGGTGGCCTTTTGTGCTGGTGTCTTGCGCGAACTTTCGACATAGGTCACTGCGCAAGCTGTCGAGATAACAAGCTTACTGCCCATGAAAACCTTGAGAACGGATCGATCCATGGCCATCTTGACTTGCTGTTGGCTGTGGTTGTTGATTTTTGACTGTAGGGATCGTACTGTGACGTTTTGCTAGTGGCAGCGATGTATTGGTGAATCTTTTGGCTCGATGGAACTAGCGACGGGGTGTAGTGTGCGTAGTAGGGGTTTTGTGTGGTCTGGAAACTGGTTAAAATGGGCAGAGGACGTTGAAAGTTCTCTTTTATCTTTCTGTCACGCAAGGTTTTGTGCACCCGTTGAAAAAAAAGGCCATGGCTCGATAGGAAGCCACAGGAAGCGTAGGATGACCGTTAAGCGGAATGGTGGCTGATATCAGTGCTATTTGTTGAAAGTCTATCGGAAGATCCAAGAGCATTGATGTAACAAGAGGTGGTATCTAGACATGGTTAAACAAGAACAAAAACAAAAACAAAAACAAAAAAAGAACTCGACATCCAAGATCAGTATGTAATGGCAGCCATCCTCCTCAGCCACTCTCCGGCCTTCTCCCCCTCGATAAGGTTCTCAAAGATCCACCTCCCAACGTCCTCCCTACTGATGGTGTAGCCTACCGCCGTGCTCTCCACCAGTCCCTTGACTGGGTCCTCCTTGCCAGCCCTGATCTCCCGCTTGGAACCATCCTTGGCTCCATCGACGAACAAGCTTGGCCTCACAACAGTCCAGTCCTCCTCGCTGCCGAGCAGGACATTTTCCATGGCCTTTTTGTCCTTGTGGGGAACCTTGAGAGCAACATGATACAATGGGACAAATAGCAAGGGAACGTCTCGCCCAAAATCGGAGACACCGGTCGAGCTGAGGGCCACAATTCGCGGCCTGCCCTGCAGTTTGTGTTCCGCTCTGGCCTTTTGCAAGGCGGCCAACACCGTCTTGATGCCATTCTCGCAAACGCGAGCGTCGTCCATGCCCATTTTGGAGAGGTTGAAGTAGGCCCCGATGGAGAAGACAATCACATCGGGCAGGGTCTTCTGAGGCGAGGACGGTGGTGGGAGTAAGGCGCGGAGGACGGCATCCACGTCATGGGCATTGCCCTGCTCGATACGCAGCAGCTTCTCGTCGGCGTCGGCGGGGAAACGTGAGGAGAGGGTGGAGGGTGTGCGACAGAGAGCTGTGCAGGAGTGACCGGCAGCGAGGGATCGTTGGAGGGTAGAGAAGCCTACGCCTCCTGTCGCGCCGAGGAAGAGGATAGTTTTGGGCATTGCGAGGTGTAGCTATTGCGTGTTGGGATGAAGAAAGATCGCTTGATCAGTCCCAGACAAGCTGGAAACGAGGGGCTAGTGGCTCCTTTTATCACACCGAGTCGCAACGGGCACTTACAAGGCAGAGAGATGTCTTATTCGGAGGAATAATTGTAGAGAGGGTGACGCCAGCAGGCATTGCGCCTCCACCAGCAGCGGGCTGGCCATGATCAAGCTTGCGTGGTGGTGGTGGTTTGGCTTCTGAATGCGACGTTGGCGCACCCAGAGTCGGGGGTCCATCGCAACGTTCCTCCGATCGATCCACTGTGGCTTTTTATGAGCGGTTTGATTGGACACCGAATCGATCCGAACCCGTCTTGGCAAGCCACTTCGCCAAGATCTGTCAGGATCCCGGACTGGATGACGAACATGCAGGCGCCACTTTCTGACTTTCCATCAAGTCGGACCTTTCGGCGACTTCCTCGAATTCGGCGGTTAGGTAACCACGCAGAAGAGCACCAGGTCACGCGTACAGCAACGCGTTGCATTAACATCTTGTAATGCCACATCTGACATCTGTATCAACAGCACCACATCACCATGTTGTCCATCTAAGGCACATAATTAAGGTACATACATTTCAAGGCCCACAGCTCGCCTTTCGCGCTACAACTCGGCTGTGCCCCGCCCTTCCCCAGTGCGGAATGCGGGGTGACACCCCACCCGCATGTTGAGAGCCGCTCACTGCCGTCCAAGAGTCGATATCAGATTTTATATACTGCTAATTCACTGCCATCATTCTTGCTTGTTATTGTCATTTACTCGGAAACCATGGCTTCCCCAACAAGCGCCACCGCTTGGGGCTCTCCGGTCGCCGAGCTCGCCAAACAAGTAACCCCTTTCACTGTCAATATCTCTGGTGAACATCTTGATCACACTCAGACCCTCCTCAAGCTCTCACCCATTCCAGGAGAATGCTATGAAAACTCCCTTCCCGATGGCAGTAGAAAGTTGGGACTCAGAAGAGAATGGCTTGTGGAAGCCAAACGGGTCTGGGAGGAAGAATTCAACTGGTACCTGCCATGTTCTCGCTCTCTTCTCATCAAAGAACTCTCGTGTTGACATTATCAAGGAGATCGGTTGAGTCTCAGATCAACAGCTTCCCGAATTTCACTGCCCCGGTACCTGTCAACGAAAAGGATGAACAAATCAACGTTCAATTTCTCGGAATCTTTAGCCAGAACCCCGACGCTGTGCCGGTTGTCTTTCTGCATGGATGGCCTGGGTCCATCTTGGAGTTTCTCCCCCTCTTCACCCTGTTGAGAGACAGATACCCCGACTCATCTCAGCTGCCCTTTCATCTGATCGCCCCTTCCCTGCCTGGCTTTGGCTTTTCCGACCAATTTCCCAGCGACAGAAACTACGGCATGGAGGACGTTGCCTTCGTCGTCGACTCGCTCATGGTCAGAACACTTGGGCTAAAAAACTACGTGGTTCAAGGAGGCGATATTGGCTCACGCATCGCACGCGTTCTGGGTAACCGATATGAGCACTGCAGTGCCGTGCTGGTCAACTACAGCCCAGTCCCGCCGCCAGAGGGCTTCGACGTCACGACACTGAGCGCAAAGGACAAGAAAGGGCTGGAGAGGGGCGATTGGTTTCGCAATGACGGATCCGCCTACGCGATGATGGCCGCCTCTAGGCCAGGGACACTCGGACTGGCGCTGTCCACCAATCCGCTTGCCCTGCTGGCCTGGATAGGAGAGAAGTATCTCGACTGGACGGACCCCCTTGCTTTTGCCCAAGACCAGACACTGCCCAGTGGAGCCCGATACTCCAGAAAGTTAATGGACGAGATCATCGCCAGCGTGGCTCTGTACTGGCACACGGGAAAGATTCACACCAGCTTTTATTCCTACCGGGAGGCGTTTGCTCTCAACGGGCGAGCCCCTCCCTCGAGCAATGCGCAGTTCCCAGTGATGGCGCCGAAGAAGGTGGGCATGATGTGGTTCCCGTACGAAGTCATCCCGACGCCGAGGGCATGGATAGAAAAGTTTTCAAACTTGGTCTTTTGGAGGGAGGAAGAAGTAGGAGGGCATTTCGCACAGCTGGAGCAGCCTGAAGTCATTGCCAGAGGACTGGAGGATTTTATCAAGATTCTGCAGGAGAAATGAGGATTGGGCAAGGAGTTTCTCATGGTCTTCTTCCTCTTATATGTACATCATGTTGTGGATGTTGTTTCGATACTAGGAATTATCCTCCACCACACTGTTCAGATCTGAATGGTAACGGCAAAAACGCCCTGTCCACCGCCTACGTACGCCACGTTCCTGTCCCTGTCTGTCCGGCCAAAGGCGCAGCTTGTGCTTCCCGTCACTGTGCCCACGCTCACGGGGCTAGGTCTTGCTGCGGCCGGGTCAACCTCCACGAGGGAGTTCCTGCTGTTGGTGGTGACGTAGATCTTGCCGTTGGGGCCGAAGCATAGGTCATCGCCCATGAGGTTGGTCCAGAGGGTGGTCTGGGCGCCGGTGCTCTTGGCCGTGACGGGGTCGAGGGGGATCTTGTGGAATGAGTTGCGGAAGATGTTGGTGTACCACAGCGTCCCGTTGGCGTACCGGATGCCGTCGATGCCGAAGGGGATGCCGCCCGAGGGAGCCATGGTAGGGTCGCGGGCCACCTCTGAGTAGACGCCGGTGTTGACGTCGATTTTGAAAACGTTGCCCCGGCCGGCATCGGCCACCAAGACGGTGGAGTTGTCAAAGTAGGCGAGGCCGTTAAGGTTCTGGGCCTCGGTGATGGTCTTGATGAGGGTTGAGCGGGGAGTTCCGGAGCTGAAGTCGACCTTGTAGATGGATTTCCCGCCACCGATGACGGCAAACTGGTCGGGTTGGTACTCGGCGATTCCTGAGAGGCCGTTGGTACCGGAGACGGACAGAGCAGTGGAAGAGGTCTTGGCGACGGGATCAACGGAATAGAGAGTTGCGCTATTCATGTTGGTGGCCAGGATGAGGCCGTTGGAGCGGACAGCAACATTTTCAATGGAACTGATGCGGACAACTTGCTGAGCGGCCTGTCGGGGGGCAACCGGGGTTGCTGAGCCCAAGCTAGCGCTGGCGAGGAGAGACACGAGAGTTACTTGGGACAACATTGTGATAGGTCTGTGGCCGGGGGCGAATCAAAACGCTGAGCTGACTTGACAAGACTACATCAACGCGAAGTAAAGCACGGCGGTGTCGACCGTTCAAGTACTAACTGTTCAAGTTTCGTGGCCTGCCCAAGTCAACCCCTCAGATCATCAACCAAAGCTGTCTTGTAAGTGAGGAGGAGGACCGGAAGGGCCCGGTATAAAGGGGCCTTGGCACTCTTTTCCAATTGCGGCTCGCGGCTTGTTGATCGACAATTATTCCTCGGCCGCAGCCTAAATGACGAACTCGATAGAGTCTGGGGTGCGTAATCTGGCTAATCGCGACACAACCAATTATCACTACCAGCGGCTGACATGCTCCATCCGAGGCTTGTATGTGCTTGCTTCTCCTCGTTTGTTGCTTGTTTATATGCGGTGTCTAATTATGTGGCCCGATCAGGGGCACATTTTCCATCAGTGGTGAAAGAAGCTTTCCTCTAGAGCCCCAAGACGTCTGATTCGCCACTGACTCTAGGTATGCCACGTGAGTTTTAGAGACAATGCTCGGAGGACGGCTCTCTTAACGTTGCAAGTAGACAAACGCCGAGTTGCCCCTGAACGGATGACACTAGCTGTGTCAAAAGTGCCAGGTGCTAATTTGCCAGCTACAAGGCTGCGAAAGAAAAAGAAAACAGGGGGATCATCTTGGCAAATGGAAGAACCAGGTCACTACGCTCATTCAGCTTTTTGTACTAAGTTTAAGGAAATAGAAGTGGATATAAAATAGAGCTCATAAAATAAGAGCAAAAGAATTAACCCAGGAATGTCTGGACGAGTTGGGAATCGAACCCAAGACCTTTCGCATGATATAATGCTTGTTGCAAAGCGAACGCGCTACCAATTGCGCCACACGCCCTATGGGAGGTAAGAATGGAAACCTGTTATGGAATTTTGGATGAGCTGGGAACCGAACCCAGCACTTTTTGGCATGTCCCAGAATTGAAGATGCTAAGCGAACGCTCTATCAACTGCTGTACCTTTGTTGGTGGTGGTGACATTTTGTTTGAAATCGACAAGGTAAACTGTCTTGGGGATGGCACGGTGGCTGCCGGCGAACCACTTGATTGAAACGCCTGGTGTATGGAACCAAGTTCTGGATCGGCGACAAAGCCATGCCGTGTTATGGAGTCAGCCTTCCAGGTTGCTGTAAACAGACTCACATGAGCTTCCACTACAGGTGCATGGTTTAAAAGGATCTGATTTTTGTTTCAATCTGCATGAGGTGACTGCCCCGTTGAATTCAACTCTGCCGCAAAGTGGGATCTCAAACCGCTGGAGGCGTTCAGTCACCGTCGAGGCCGGAGCCCGTTCGGAGCAGGCGTAAGATCGGTACAACTCGGGGATACGGCAGACGTCTATGTTATAAAGTGGTAAAGCAGATGCAGAATTGCTTGTAGCCCTATGTGACATAAAACAAAGGTTGTTTGGACTTCATTTGGTTGCCTAAAGCTTGTTTTTCTTTCTGCGAATCGGCATAGGTCTGTCACGCCCCCTATGTGTAACAAGTCGGCGCTGCGTGGTACATGGTATCTTCCATCTGAACTTGAAAAAGTCAGCCCCCACGGGGAAGGGGCAGTGACGTATTCAGGTTTAGGAATATTGCACAATGCTGATGGATTCTAGCGAGAATCCATCCGGAGCTCCCACCCTACCAATATGGTGACACTGGAAAACAACTCCAGGTGACCGGTAATGCTTGCGACAGGTTGATCTTGCAGTGCTCAGTCCCTGTGCGGAGCACGCGCCCTATCTGAGGCAAGGTGGACGAAGAGGCCGGAGCCGAGGGCTCGGTAACCCGTTGCCGTACGACAGCAAATAAGAACATCAACTTTAAGATGAAATAAAATCTCTTGTTTCCATCTATCTCGTCTCCTGCTAGGGACTCGGAGTGGCGCTAGAGCATGGTTGCAATGTTTGCATGGAGTGGCCAGGGAGGCTGGGGATCACGTACCACTCGAGCGGCCACCGGTAAACCAAGAGTCGACAATAGTTTAGGAGGTGGCCGAGATTACAAGGCCAAAAATGTGACTATACTGGAAATGTGGAGTTATTGGCGGCAAAGGTGGCCAAGTGGATGGCCAATGTCGAAGCGCTGCGGAATTCCCGGGAGGGTGCTAAGATTTAGCATGCAGGCAAGTATCGTGCCGCATGGCTGCTGGTTACTCATGCCATGCCGCCAAAAGACTGTATCAGCCTTGCATTGTCCATCTGAAACAGGTACAGCCTTTTTTCCCCAGGTTCTTGAAGACAGATGGTGATACGAATGGAACACACCTGCATTCGGCCGAAACATCGAAAATTGGCTTTCGATGGAGTTGGAATGTTGGATTATCACAATCGTGCTTGGTGTTGACTTTTTGTTGACAGTCTTGTTGGTAATCTTGATTCAGTTGGCAACTCCTATGCATACCTAGGTATGTAGTCAGAATTGGGGGCCACGGGATACAGCTTTCTGTTTGTTGACGTCATGTGGAGATTTTGTGATCGGATGCTCGCATTGGACTGAGACTTGTTCCTAAACACCGTCCGGTGCGATCTGTTTTGATTTCACTGTTTGCGAGCTGCGTCGCCATAGGCAAAGACCCGGTATTGTGCTGAGAAGCTCCAGGCTATAGCTAGCTCGACGCCGGTGGTCGAAATGTTTCGCAGGAAACCCATGGTCAGCTGCTATCTGCTCCTCTGCTGCCCGGTTCCTTCCGTCATGCTCTGCGGCATGGTGGTGATGCAATTAGACCTAAGACTGCAGTACAGTCAAGGCGTGTGGCTGATGGCAAGTTTGACCCCGCCGGCAATCGGCTGAGATAATGCGGACTTCAGTCCGAAACACGGCGGGAACACAGCATCGAAGGATCGAAGCATCAAAGCCAAACCCACCTCGCCGCAGCTTTACCGCCTCGTAATACCGTGAACTGTTCCGTTCGGTTGGAAAATGGTGCCCATTGACGTGTCGGGGAAGCTGGCAGAGGGCACAGCAGCATTCCCAGCATGTTGGATCAGGGGTCGATTGGCTGCCTTACCAATTTCGGAGGGGCATCGCCAGCATCAATCACGACTAACATAACAATCACTGAACCAACACGGGCGCTATGCACAGGATGCTCGCTGATGTGTCTTCCTACCTGTGGACGCTTGCCATCTCGAATTCTGCGCGTATCTTGACGAACACATGGAAGTGAAGCCAGCCCACGGCCAGCAAGACTGAAGCGATCTGAACCAATCAGCAATCAGGACCGGAGATAGCTTCTCACCTGCGGGACGGGTCCGAAAAATTAAGACCGGGCCGAACGATCGGGCCCGGATCCGGTGGCACGTGTAAAAAGAGGTTCCCCCCGTTTTCTCCCAACATCCATCGTACCACCAACAAATCACCTCCTAGGGGGCCAAAATGTTGGATAGGATGCTCCCTGCCAGGAAAATGACGTGGTTCAACACGCAATCAATGTCCAGTCACCACCAAGTTGTTGGATGTCAACAGCTTGGCATGAAGTCCTGAGTGTGGTTCGATGCAGCCGTGTTTTAACACCCGTCCGTGATGCCCCCCGCTGCTCCCGAGTGGCGCTCTTGACGCCGCGATTGCTAAGAAAAACCACATAGGGCGCTCCGAGATTCTCGTCCGAGTCGATCGGCTTTCCCGGGCGAGAGAAGCCAGTGATCAGTTTCGGATCTAAGGAGACATCGTCTGTGCAACACAGGTGTATGGCGTCTGTTCAAGCAGCCATTTCCTGGTTGCATGAATGGGCGAAGACACGGAAGTTCATTCAATAGTGTTATGGTGATAATGCTGATATTCGTCATCTACCTAACTGAATTGTGTACCTCTATCCCTAAAATAATCTGCAAAGAAAATAAACAACGTTTTTAACGAAAGTAAAGAAGTGCCGATATGGCATGACATGATGTCGTTTGATAGGTACAGGTATCTCTTGCGTGAATCCTTGTACCAAACAATGTCTAATGTTTCTCTAAATGCCCCTTTATTGTGTTTAGATGCCGATTGTGATAAGTTCGATGCTCCGGAACCCAGACCGTCCCGCCATGCAAATGCTAATCATGTTGTACAGGTACATCGTGCCCTGGCATACAATTAGTTGACCTGATCCGCATGGTCAAGAAACACCATTGGGTGACAAACATACCATAGTCATACACTTCTGCGCTGTGCGCAAGTACTCCTCGCCGTATCGTGTCTTAGAAGTTGACGAACTCGTACAACCTTCTGCAATCCTCGCAGTCCTCGTAGCTGATGACCTTGAAAACCTTGTCGTGACGGCTGTCGAAGCGGCATTCGCCGTAGATGTAACGCGTGTAGACGGTGCAGGAGTAGGCTTGCCTCCGGACTTTACTCCTATGCTGGCAAGCATAGACAGTCTGTTCCCAATTGCACATGGTTGTTGCTTTTGTAATCGACTGCTCGTCTCGTGGAATCGATATGACGGAAAATGACAAGCGTGTGCTGCCTCAGGTGGTCTTATAAGTCGGCGAGGATGATGGGTTTGATGATATCGGTTGTTCGAGGGGCCAGCCAAAGGCGAGTGTGTGTGTCTCGACGACTCAAGTGAGGTAATGAGGAAGGGAACATGAGAACACTGATGTGGATGTGCAGTATATATATTCGCAGAGGAAGATGGTGTCTTGTGCTTTCCCTTAGTCGCCAGTACGGGGTTAACGGTGTAGTGGTCAAGTGTAGATTCCGTGCAGAGCGGCATCTGGAAAGGCCACAAAAAGAAGACCTGGTACAAACCGTCCAGTCTAAGGTAGGTATAGGGTGCTCAGTGTCTAGACAACCTGGAACCCATGCCGACTCACACAATTATCCAGCCGTGCCTCTCTACAAGCCTGCAAGAATCATGGGAGAGAACGCCTTGGAACCGAAACGAGACTAGGGAGTACTACATGAAGTTGTGGTCGAGCTGGGCCGCTGGTGGCAGTGGCACTTAGCTAGCACCTCAGGAAGTACGGCTCTGGAATTGGCGGCGCAGTGTCTGAGTTGGGATTGTGGCTTCGCCTCCCTATTGTTGGTTTGCGGGGACCTCTGATTGGTGGATTTGGCGTAGATGGTTGGTGAATGCCCATTTAAGCGCGACCCAATCAGGGGGCCGTGTTTTGCACCGCACTGGCAGTCACCCACTCAACATCAGAACACCTCGAATCGAGCGTTTCTTAAGATAAAAGTCCTCAAAGGAAGAGACAAACATAAGGTAAGCCCGGCATGGCCTGAGGCAAGCCACCCCCTACGAGCGAGGCAGAGAGATGAAGCTGTCCTCAAAACCTCACATGTGCTTCACCTCAGAAACCATTTTGTCGTCCGCCCCCGATGCAAGCCCGTCGGCCGCCCATGACTCTAATATCGTCCACCCGAGTATACACTTATTGAATGACCAGTTTTCCAGAATGGACGGTGTTAAACCCGTGGAGCCATAAGATGCACACCCGATGTCTGAAAAATGCCTAACAGATGAGTAACCTGCTATACGAGCTCCCATTGATCCCCCGCAATGATATGTCCATGCACTGAGTTTATTTTCTAATATCGCATCGCTGCTGGAGTTCTTTTGCTCACCGGATGTCTGTTTGTATGGCGTAAGTACCTTACCTATTCTAGTAAGCTTGGCATTACCTCCTGACTTCCCGAGAACACAGTGTCTTATCTGGACGATCCCCCTGATGTTCAGGTCAAAGGCAACTGAATGTATAGAAATCCCTCGGTTAAGAGGGCACTTGTGGTGGCCGACATGGAGACTGGAGATTTACACGAGGCCACCACTTCAGCCCTATGATCTGCAGTGATCATCTGTGCCCCCAGATTGGTCAACATGCGTGCCATTGCGTACCATGAGGCTGGGACAAAGCACATCCTTGAGTAAGGATCATATAACAAGTCATTGCTTCACCAGGTACGTACTACCCAGGGCAATTACCTACCAAAATGGGAAGTCGATCTTGTGATTGTCTCCAAGCTTTGAACTTGACTGCCCTAGGGGCCACTTTATTCGAACCAATAGCATGCGACGGCTAGTAGAATGCAGGTTCTGTTAGCCCTGTATTTGGAAAATAAGGGAGACGAAGTTCCTACCTACCTTAGTCTGAGCCGCTGTTGGACGGGTAGCAGTTAGAACCAGGTAGTCATCCCACATACCTACTCGTCCAACAGAACATGTCTTCTCTCACAGGATTGGCTGCAGGTATTGGCCTTTCTCCTGAGAGATGAACTCATGTATGTCTTTTCAGGACGTCATCTCCGAATCACATGTGGCAGTTTGCATTCAATTTTCAGAGTTTCAACCTCCACCCTCTACTCGGAACGGAGCCGCTCCAATTACCGCCGGCGGTATCCAACTTTGCATTTGCCCGCCGATGCGCTTGACATGCATCATCAGACACCCCTTTTTGCCTGGGCGACCCGACAGTCTGGATCGCAGGTAGAAAGGCGTCAAGGCCTCCTATCAAGTCTCCTTCGAGAAATTCTGTCTGACTTCTAGACGACAAGACGAGGTCGTGGCCGCATTTCTGGCCTGCCAACGGGCGAATCAGCCAAATCGGAGAAGCGCGAATACCCAATCATTTCAGAGGCCTTACACCCAACAGCCAGAGGCGGTGCACACTATGCCTATTTCGGAAGCATATGTCTGTGGATAGCTGCAAAATGTCCAAGAGGGCTCCAAAACCTGACGGCAGGTGAATGGGAATGAGGGCACTGATCGTCAGAAGTTTACAGAATGCCTCGTTGGACAACTCATATTCTTGCCTTGGCCTGGTTCTTCACGTCCGTCCTCGGCCGGTCGGCGGTGTTGGTTGTGGAGGCGGCCACCAAGTCGGGACGGGCAATGCACGGCCTGCAGCCTCAAGGGATGTGAACCGGTGATCATCGCGGGGAAGATTCATCGAGTGCGGAGTGGCCGTCAGTGGTTGTGGGGGTCTGAACGGACAAGTCATACACCAAGGCAGCGCAGTAGCTTCCAGGTCTCCTTTGACATGTGGCTGCCTCCTGAGTCCATCGAGAGCGCAGGTGACATACCTTAGTAGGTATGTGCGTTGTTGCCATCCAGTCCATCAAATCGGCAAAAGAAAGTGGGAACTCTATGACATACCTGTGACACGGTGTGGTCTGGAGTGCCAGATCAAATGTAACTGTTGTGAGAAGGTATTCCGGGTGGCCCTATTGCAGATAGGCAAGTATATTCTGGCTAAACCAGAAGGAAGTATTCACATATATGATTCCCCCATTTGGTAATATCCAAGGCGGGGTGATTGTAGAACATATGCATGATCTCCAAGTGGATGCGGCAGATAGATCACTTCGGTAGAAAATGCCGTCGCAACAGCTTGACCATAAAGACGTGATCGGCTTGATTCCTCGACATCATTTTCTGCTTCAATACCCAACTTCGGCAACGTGTGATAAACACGCGATTAGTGCCGTATACTGCACGGCCGACGACCACGATGGTGTCACATCTTCTACTGTCGCTTCTTCTCCCTTTATCCGGAGTTCTAGCCCGTACGCATCCCCATAATGATGGTCGTGTTGATATAAACATGCTACCTACCTACTACCACTGGCCTAGTTCCTAACGTTTTGATCACTTAATCACTCTAGAACGATGCCAATGGTCTCACCTCAGGCAGTCTGCTGATCGCTACTCTGAACTGCAAACCGCCCCCAGGCACACCTCCCCACCCTCCGATCCGCTGTTCTTTCCCTCCGCCAGCTCGTACCCTTTCTTCAATGACGCCACTCTCACCCCTCTTGACCAGACCATCCTCGCCACCGCCCAACTTCGCCCTTTACACACCCACTCCATCATCGACCAGGAAGGCTGTTCAAGCTACACCCGCCTGATAACCAGCGATGCGATTCTGGGAGTCCACATCTACTACGAATCCGCCAACAACACCGGTGGGGTGCCGTTAAAGGTAAAAGAAATACACACCGTTTACTTCATAGTTCCGGGCGGCAGCACGCAGAAAATACAGGACAATGCAAAGAAAGAGACGTGGCGGAGTTTTAGTCGAACGGATCAAGATACGAGACAGACCTTGAGAGACGTGTTTGATGCGTACTTGGAAGGAAACGGCCCCGTTGCATGGGGAGACAGCTGTTCTGTGCTCGATTCTGGGAAAGGTGGCGAGCTTAGAACTGCGCAAGGGCCGCAGTGTGGAAGTTTGGCGTTGCAACTGACGGAGGGTGCGGAGATTGAAGGGAGAACATATGTGATTGATGAGAGTCTTGGGGCTGTCACTGTATTGGGCGTGATACGAGGGAAGGTCGTAGGGTTTGAGGGCAGGGTTGTGAAAGGAAAGTTGGAATACGCGCACCAGTTCGGCTACTACTGAATCATTCCTTCCCATTAAGGAAGAGTATGTGTGGAGTAGAAAGGGACCTGCCTGACTCACATGCATTCAGGGGCGGCTCAGGGGTTCAGGGGTTCAGGGGCTGTACATCCGGCAAATGAGGGTTAGGGTACGGAGACTTGAACGGTTCCAAAGCTCCAGACAGGTTTCTGATTTCATTTCGAAAAGGTACATAGGCTAGGTATCCTCATGACGAAATCAAAAAACTTCCCATCGGATGCGGGAATGGGCATGAGTAACAGTGTCCGTCGGAAAGGCTACCTCCCTAGCGGATAAAGCCTCGGGAGGCCTGCTGAGGTGCAGAGATCATGGTACCTAGGTGCCCCACGGCCTCATCTGCACATGGATACACATGGATGCAAGAAGTGATACCGGGTACAGAACACGGTCAGATTATAAAGCTTTCTGTCACATTATATTTGGACTAACCGTTGGTACCCGTCCTCTCCTGCACACCATCTCCGGCCTGCCTGCAGCATGAGTTGCCTTATGCGCGTCATCAGCCCTGTAAGGCTTGCCACAAACCCGGCCTCCGATTCATTACATACTCTTGCCTGTTTCAAACACCGCACCCACGCGTAAGCCCAACAAGCGTTGTTGGATTGATAAATACCTTAAGGTACCTTACACCCCCGATTACTTGTGATCTGCGTCTGCGTGATGGCTTCCTGTGGGGGCGGTTGGTCCCGCATCGCGGCTGGTAATGACCAGTAAGGCCGTTGGTGATGCAGAGATAGATACACCGCGTATATACTGGGCAGTCAACGAATCAATGACACCCGGGGAGGAGCATTTTTGCGAAGTGGCTGTATCGGAGGTTCCCAAACCAACCCCACGCAAGCATCTTTGAGCAAGGCTAGGTACCTTCTCATCCCACCATGACTAAACTCTCTAGGTACTTTGGTCCTTCATACTGTATTCTTGGCCTCATTCGTAACAGAAATGGCCGGCAAGCATCAAGTTGGGTTAATCTCAACGTTGTATTAGATTATCTATCTTGAGACCCCTTGAGGGATTCAGTCTACCTAAATCGACTTTTCTTGCGCGCCTTGAGGTAGCTACCTCGATGACTAGAAAAATGCAAATGGCGTCTTGCGACGTTATTCTGTCCGTCTAATACATGTCCGGTGCTATGAGAATCGCCAAAAGACCCCGCTACTCCAAAGAATGAAAGAAAGGTGATAAGAAATTATTGGAAAAATAAGCGTACCTGTCGACGTTCTAGTTGCTCTGTTAGTTGAGGGCCAGGTAGACGGGTCATTCGCCGCTTTTTGAAAAGTCAGATAACACCTCCTCCTCTGATGAGGCAAAGGACCGTCGGTCGTCGGAGTATGATGACTCGTTCTCCGAGCCTGATATGGACTGGTCTGTGGGACTGTCTGAGCCGTCATTGAACCATGCCCGTTCTTCCACCAGCCCATAGAACCAAAGACCTTTAGATCCATCATAACTTAAACACGGCTCCCCAAGGTAATATCGAAACAAGTCCAAATCAGCGCAATCCAGAGGAGGGTAAATCCTGGCGCATGGCAGTTCCTCTGTGTCCTCAATTGCACCGTTTTCCAAAGCAAATCGATGCATCGCTTTGCGGAGATCGGCAACTGTCTTGGTTCCAAGACCAGCAGCCGTGGTGATGGACGGAAGGTGGTGATATAAAGCACCAAGACCGGCCGCCCACATCTTGGTGATGTGATCATTGTTGGTCTCACGGTGTAGATGGGGGTTGGCCGTCTTAATCTGCAAGACGTGAGTGGTTCTTGAGTCATTCGGCTTGGATTCAAAGCTGTCTACAGCATCGCGCCTTGATGAACTGCTGTGCCTCAGAAGCGGTTCGATAAACTGGAACGGCTCAATGGCATAACCGTTGGCCATCTGCATCCTCAATGCCATTTCCATAGTCATGGCGTGCTCGCCTGCATTGCCGGTCGTGATGAATTCCCGGTCTTCCCCTTCAACAACAAAGAGTTTGTTGAGAAAAGTGTTCACTATGCGGGAACTTCGCCCCTGCTCCATGAACTCTATCCGTCCCGTCTTTGAATTGTGCTTGGGCTTGCTGGCCCAGCAGATTCGAACCATGACATCCTCGGGAGTTGAGCCACTTTCGGCGGCGAACAGGGGTGCTGAGGCAAAACCACCGGCGTAAGCCTTACAGTATTCTGTCACGGAGCCCGGAATACGGTTATCGGCATCGATAAAACCAATATATTGGTGTTTTGGGAAGTAGGATCTTGCAAGAGCAATGCCGAGATACATCCCCTCGCCCTTGCCGTTGCGTATTCTCCCGGTCTCTGGATCGAGGATTTCTGGCACTCCTGCTTCTTTGAAAGCCCTTGCGGCTGCGCAATACTTTTGGTGCACAAAGCACCCCTCCCGACCCCAATCAATAAACTCTGACAGCATTCTGGCCTGTGCCTCCCAACCATTCTCACCATATTGGCGAGAGCAGTTGGACACCAAGATTACCGCACAACCACCGGGAATTCCTGCTACTACCCCCTTGATCACCTCAACCTCCTCATCCTTGCAAGGAACCACTATCACCGTTTCTGCCAGGATGGAGTTCAGCTGCTTTGGAAAGACAGTGACGGTGCTGGCTGAATCCTGGCTGGGGTCTCCTCGAGGTTTGGGTCGCCTTTGTGGTGATGACGTCCTACCAGATGCGGACAACTCTGGGGCATCATAGTCTTGGTCCACCAACGCCGCATCACTGTTGGTTGGCCGCGGCTCCAACTCGACCACCTTGGCCTGGTGCATGATGCACAACGGGCCGAACGACCGACTCCCGAGCGGCAACGTGTATCGCATATTGTGGGGGGCCCTGATATGGCTGACATGTAGCGTGTGCTGCGCAAACGCGTGTTCCTATTTGATTTTGGGCAATCGAAGTAGGTATATCTTTAGAGTTGGAAAAGTGTTCTGGGTGAGTATGAACAGGTGCTCAACGAGAAGGCCGGTCTGGGAGAGCCTGTGAAACAACGAGACTTGTAGACGGGAGTGTTACGGCCCGGTGAAGCGGAGATACTTCGGTTATTAGGGGCTGCTGCCGCAGGAGGGTCTGGGGAGTGACGCAATGTGATGCCGCTTTCGGGCACTTTGTCAACGATATATAAACATCACATGGGATACCCATCATCGGCTCGACAATCAACAATGTTCTAAGAATTCACCGAACCATGTTTGGGCACTTGAACATCCAACACAAGATCACGAGCAGCTTCTCGCGATCTGCGAGCACGCGGCGCAAAGGAGCGGGCCTTGTAAGTTCAGAAGAAGCCTTCGGCTGGGTAGGTTTAGCAGGGTAATCGTGTGCTATTGTGGGTTGTACAGAGCCGAAGCAATATGGAGTTTCGGACAGGAAACCGACTCGAGGTGCGCAGGATGCAGCTGGTGCCTATCGAGGTAAGCTAGTTTCACACGGACATCTTGGTCATGTCGCACACAGTGGAAGCGGGAAAGATGCGGTAGGGGGGGGCGTGAGGCCGGGGGCGTAGGTATGAGGCTATATCTTTGGACCCGAGGGCTTGGTTCATATCAATCCGATCCCAGCCCGTAATTTCCCCTGGAAAGCAGAGCCTGTGTTGTGATTGGCATCAGCTCTGCTGGGCCTGCAGTTTGTAGTTAGCTTGCTTACTCCAGACGCCCCGAAGGGAAGGCAACTAACGAACGCGATTGGAATGTCCACCAACAGCAACGACTATCACATCTGCCAGTGTCTCAAAAAAACCACCCTATCACTGGTAAAACATAGCGATCTTCCGGACACAAGTATTCTTATCGCGGACGTGTTGACTCGAGCAACATTGCCGCTAACGCCATGTTACCTAGTCAGGGGTCAAAGTAAGCTGTTGAGACGCTGTTGGCACATAGTCTGGCTCCCACAGATCCACCTTCCTGCTTTGTTTGAAAGCTAACAAGAAAGACTAGTGCTAATTTCGGAGCCCTTCAATGTCGTGAATGACGTGCTCCAGAAGTTAGCTACTGCCATGCTGCTTCAGCTGCCATGGCTTTCCTTAGCTCGCGTTTGGGGCCAACATGTGAGACACCTACAACTGAGGTGCCACCTGTGCAGCTATCAAGGTACCCCACAGACCGCCTGTCATGCCAGGTGTGTTGCAGCTGAAGAGGCATGTAGTGTAACCTGTCCAGTTGGAAACTTGGGTATTGATGCACTAGGAACCTCAGGTAGCATTTCATCCTAACCAAACTTTGGCTTGCCCATGCCCGTCACGTTTTCTGTTTGCTGCGGGGGCTTGACTATGACCCAGGGCTAGGTTCGCAACTTTGCCTAGTTCTCTCACACTCGAAAGGCTCGGGCTGCGGACACAGACACACACCTGCAGATTCACGAAGAAGACTCGGGCAATTATTCAGCGGTGTCTCACTCCTGATCCATACCATCGAGACGCTCCGCTACAATGGTACAGTGGCGTGATTGGGTAGCATGGTGTGGGTGGCTGGCACCATGTCCCGTCCTTTGAGGACTTGACGATAGCTACCTTACTGAAGTACCGTCGCGCGTGGTTTCAACAGAGCCGCGCGTATCTATCCGTTTAACCGAAAGTATGTTAGTTGGCTCTCTTTCCCGGCCGATCGTTCGAGAAGGCACCTCGAAGACACACACGGCACATGAAGGTACCCAAGTAACTACCTAGTTATGTAGCTGGAGATAAGTACCATCTTCCAATAGGTACCAGCTTGACCCATGGACTTGAGGCGGATATCCTGCGTCATCTCGACCTTAATTACTCAACAAGAGCTACAGCTGCCACATAGCTAAGGTACCTAGCTACTTGTAAACAGTTCGCCAGGCTTGATAGCAACCGTCCCGCAGAACATCGACAATCCCAGGTCGGCTCCAGGAAATCATCTCTTCCAATGTCGTTACAGGTCAACGGTCCAACAGCATGCCGTGTTTTCACGTGCACTGTCCGGCATGTCGGTTGGGCACACAATCACTATCAGCCCCCGAAACACCCGAAAGCACCGCTGCTCGGGTTCATAGCTTCAAGCTCCAGGATTGGCTGGCGCCGCCGGCATTTCTTGGCCACCCCTCCCCTTGTTATCTCACGCAACGCGGCAGTTCTCGTCACGTTGTGCCCAAGCTGCTGGAACCGCGAGCGGATCCTTCCATCCACACTCTCATCACTGAGCAATCCTCGTCACACCTCCACTGCCCCACAAAACGTACCAAACCCAGGTCAGGCTTGGACTGGGCAAAGGTGAAGACAACCGACCCGGTGTGTCACCCACCTAGCCCAGAGTTGTTTTGCACTTTCTGGTCCAGCGGCTCATGCCGGGAAGCTCAGTTGGGAAACCCCGTGCTGACCTCTTCCGAATTCGTCAGGCCATTCCGTCACAAATGAGCCGTGACTAGAGTCAGATATGATAGTCTTCCCTTACAGGCATGACAGCGAGGTCTGCCTTGCTTAGTCCGAGATCTACCATGGCTTGTTAGGCCAAAAAGCATGGTGTTCGGATGTTGTTGGTGACACACCGAAATAGTTGTGCATCAAGGCTTCAAAACATTCGAGAAGTTTGCGTTTTCGAACCGTGGCGCATTGGCACGTCCTCTTCTCGACCCCAGACCCCTGGATCGGAAGATTGAGCAACTCTTCCATCACATTGCACAAACACAGTGGCACCTGGACGCACACGTGTCATTGGATCGAATCGGCACATCCACGCACATACGCATTGACAGTTTCGCTAGGTACCAACCACCTGGAAGGTGTCTCACTCAAATCTTGGCTACGCAGGTACCTTAGGTAGATACCCAACAAAGAGACTGAACTGGAAATGACGCCACAGTTGCTCTGTGACTTCTGTACTATTCACCGTATGCTTCACCGCTATTGCCGGATTCGTCATCAGGTGAAGACAGGTCAGATATCGCTTCCCCGGTGTCTCCAAACAGGAAAAGGTCGCGATTCATTGCACCGAGACTGCACTAGATACTAGTGCAACATTTGAGCATGAAGCTTACCTAGGTAAATGGTTAGCTGCTAGTCTAGGTACTCTGAGATTCGGTGTCATTTTGCGGCCTCCCTCGCAGAGAGATGGGAGTCCATGCAGAATCGAGTTCGTGGCCATGATTCGACAACTCCTTCACGCTCGAGGACTTATCTCGCGGCATCGGGCGCAGGTACTCCCTCTTCACCGAGTCGACCGGTGACCAGTCACCGTCACACAGGCCATAACGTCACAGAGACAAAGATTCACTGAATGGTCAACGGATATGAGCAAGAATGTGTTTGGGTAAAGATACACCTCATTTCCAGAGTTTTTAGATGAGGGGAAGCAGAGCCCGGGTAGGGAAGGATCGCGATAGGTGCTTGTCCCGAATCTGTATCAGTATGGGCTCTGATGGTAGATGACACCATCCGTATCATTGCCTCTCTGGAAGTTCCCGTATTGCGGGTCCCTAAGGGACCACTTTTCCAGGGTACCTAGCCCTTACTTTAGGTTACTCCGATCTATTGTAGGAGGTATATAGGTAAGAGTTCGTTCGTTAATTTTCGTAGTTCTATATTATTACCTTTTTTATTATTTTTTCTATTTCGTTTATAATACCTATTTACTATTTATTAAATTATAAGGCTTTAATTATTTCCATATTATAAATATAATATTATAAGTTTATTAAATAGTTCCTTTATTTCGAATCATACTATAAATTTTATAGTAAATTAAATTGGATTTATAATATTATTATTGATTATAATATTATTAAACTTAAGGGAGTACTATATTATATAATAAACCTTTATATTGTTAATATATTATTTAAAATGTTATAATTTATAATAGCTTTTTTATATTTTAATTTTATAAGATTCTTTATTTTTGCCGATTAATTCGATTTTTTATAGTAAAAGTTTATTACTTTTAGTAATTTACGAAAATCCTTTTCTGAATATTAAATTTAAATAAAATAAGAAATTTTTTTTTTTAATTTAAAATTCGACTTTTTTTAAATATCGATATATTTATAAATTATAATATAATTCTTTATTTTATTATTTTACTTTTTGTTAAAATACAGCTTTTGTTTGTGGATTTTACAGTGTATCTAAGCCCTGTAGAATACAAGGCCTCAGAGGCAATACAATGGCTTGGAATCACATGCTCACCAACGCTCTACCGTGGCGATCATATAAGCTTTCAGACCTCCGAACGGACCTCCGATTCAACCTGGAGATCCGTATAGCTAGTGCCTGGAGTTCCAGACACTTAGCGTACGGCAACGGAGAAGAGATTGGGGGAGGAATACGGAGCTACGGAGAAGAGATTGGGGGAGGAATACGGAGCAGAAGATCTATAAGAGTCTTGCCCTCAGGACTGTTCACTGTGACATTCTCTTGCCTATTAAGTCAATTCAATATACTGGTTCACCACATCTTTCAGTGCCTCACAAGCCTGTATTACTGTAATCACCTTATATATTGTAGGGCGCCGCCCCTGTGATTGATCTTCCTTCAGTGCCTAGCTACTGTCGTAGGCTGCAGATATAGCCTCCTTCATTTCGAGTACACTGCGCCAATCTTCGGTCCCCAGCGCAGGTCTACATCATACAGACCTGCGAGACACCATATCTTCGGTCCCCAGCAACTGTCGAATGCTGCAGTCAAAGTCTTCTTCGCTCTCAGTGTACTGCGCCGATAGCTATTTAAGCCTATATTTATAGGCCTCAATAGCACCTATTTCAACACTTTTCAACTTTTCTTACGTTTAAATTATATTAATAAAATATCGAATTCTTTCGAAAGCTTTAACGATAGTAATATTTTATTAATAATAACATTATAATAATAATACTTTTAAAAGTTATTAGAAATTTCTTTATTATTATAAAGTTTTAATATAAATAATAAATTTTTTAAGTTTTTCTATTATTAAATATAAAGTTTAATTTTATTAAATAGGAATTTTAATTCGAAAACCTTTTTATATACTATAAATTAAAGGAGTATATTAAAAAAGATATTTTTATTTTAAATTTTTTAATATTAAAGTGTATAGAAAATAAAAGTTAAATAATTTTAATATTTAAAAGTTTATAATAAACTTTATTAAAAAGCTTAAAATTCGTTAATATATATTTAATTTAAAATAGATTTTTGTGACGAACCCCTATACAGAACCTCTGAAAGGGATACTTGGTTGAAGGCTACTTCTGACAATTGGTTCGGTGCAGCTAAACAGTGCACAACAAGATGTCTCAATGTAAACACAAGATACCGTGAATACAAGCTGTGATTGCATACTGCGGAACTATCTACAAGCTATCTAGTTCCTCCGTATATATATATCTGTGGATCACCCGGATCACGTTTCCCAAAGGTGATCTGGATCACCTTTCCTTCCCGTAGCTCACTATGCTCACCGTGAGCTTGTCGCTCTGCTCACCGGGATCACCGTGATCCTTTCGCTCCACTCCTGATTGGTCCGTAATGATTGGCTGGGAGCGTTCCGCGCCCCGTGCGTTGGTCCTTCATCAACGATTGTGACAATTAACGTGCGTGATAAGCGAGCGCAACAGACAAGCGAGCGCAACACTTTTTAACACCCTACCACAACTATCCTTAATTACACAACCACAACACTAGGAAACTACAATAACTCAATTAGAAACAGATGAATCAGATGATTCTGCAGCCTCCTGGCACGTACGTGCATTATGGCCAGGCTTGCCGCACACACCACAGCACCGAATCTTCGTACAAGACCCCCCTACACCACCACCACTTTGTCGTATTTCCTGGGCTACCTACTCACCCACAGCCTTCTGATCCAGTAGATCCTGTGCCTCTTGTACAGTAAGTGACCCTCTAAGCCACACACGTGTTTTTTTGGCTCTCCGTCTCTTACTAAGCTCCTCATTGGCCTTGCGTAGCGAAGAGACCTTTGTACGGAGAAGAGCCACCTCGTGCATTATACCCATTACTCCTTTAGTAAATTAGTCTACAGCGGCTAGTATTAAGGTTAGAGAGTTACCCTAATGGTTAGAAATTCGAGTTTTAATAAGCGTTGATTGTAAGGTGACCTTTCGAGGGTTATATAGCGTTTAAGAGACCCAAGGTAGTACCGTAGTTGGGCTTAAGGCTAGGGGTATTAGGATCCGAATACGTATATTTAGCTTAGAAAGTACCCTCTCCGGGTCGTACGGTATAAGGCTAACTTTAATAAAACCTCCCTAGATATTTTTTTCTATAATCGAAATAAAAAACGCTTTTCTAAATATATAAAGAAACTTTAACTTACTGATATATATAATATTTATCCGTATTAACTGCTTAATTTAGCAGCTATATGCTTTTTTTAATAGTATAAAATAGCTAATATCTAATAGTTAAAGTATATAGGAGGAGTGCGGAGGTATATATAATATAATAATGTTGTACTTTTAGTAGTAGGTTTCGAATTTTTCGGAGTAGTAGCTTTTATAGCCGTTAAGGATTAATAGCCGATATTTACCTTTTATACGAGATACTATATAGAAATCGAAATACCGAATTTAATTTATGTCTTTTTTATTAGTAGTCTAGCTATTATCGGTTATTATAATATACTAGGTAGCCGGAAAGTTATACTTTTAATATTAATTAGTAAAGTAATATTATTTAATTAAGATAATAAATAGTAGGATAACTTAACTTAAAGTATTTACTTCCTAAATAATTATAGCTTATTTGCGATTATTAGGCTAGGTTTATTTAGCTTTATTATAATTATTAAAAGTTATAACTACTATACCTGTAAAAATAATACTTATTATAAACTTAATTTCGTCGAAGTTATAGATATCGTTATCTATAATACCGTACTTAGCCTTAGTATTCTATACAAGGGTAAATTATTTGCTAATAACCTTTAGATCTTTATATTTAGCTTTTTAGTAGTTATATTTACGTATAAAATACGTCCGAAGTTCTAACTAGCGTTTAACGAAGTTATAAATTTATTATACGCTAATAAAAGGCGCGTTATATTCGCGTAATAATCGGTTAATTATATCTTTTACGTAATAAAACCGAAAATAAAATATACGCGTATAGAGCTTAATTATATATTGAATAATCGTTTATTCCTCTAGATCGGTAAACTTACGTAAGTTAGCTGGAATATCGTATTATATAGGCCGGCCGGTACGTCGGTAGAAGAGAGTTATATAGTTAACGTTATAGATCTTAGTTGTAGCTTATAAACTTAATTTTTTATTATTTTAAAAAGCTTAGAGAGCTAGATTTAATTGTGCTTTATTTAACGGTGATACTATATTAGATTGTGGAGGAAATGAGTGTTGAAGGCGGAGGTGGTACGACGCGTGGAAAGTATTGCGCTCGCTTATCTGTTGCGCTCGCTTATTACGCACGTTATCGATTTTTTAAATTAATTTAAATCGTTAATTTTTATTTATTTTAATATAATAATCAATAAATTTAAAAGAATTTATATAATTAGAAAGTAAATAACCTTTTAAATTTATATTATTTAATTTTATAAATAATATAATTCTAATACATAAATTTATATATTAATAGGTTTAATAAATAATTTATTATTTCCTTAATAATATTTATTATTCTTAAATATAATAGAAATTTAATTATTAATTATTAAATTCTATTTTTATAAAGTTTTAAATAATTTAAAATTACTTTTTAATATAAATATATATTATAGTTCTAGATTATACTATAAAACTATAGTAATCCTTTAAAAACTTTATAAATATTTTACCGGTATCTTTATTAATAATTAAATTCCGTACTTTTATAAAAAAGTCGTATAAAAGTAAATTAAATTCGGGATTTAAATTTTACTTAAAATATTTATCTTTCCCCTCCTTATTTTCTTTATTTACAACTTTTTTATTATCTTTCTATTTTTTCCGGATATTAATAAATACGTTTTTTATAATATAAAATATATAAATTTATTATTAAGTTTTTAAAAAAACTTAAAAAATCGCTATTTTTAATTTCTTTTAATAATTTATAATAATAATTATAAAATTATCGATTTTATAATCTTCGTAAATAAATTTAATAGCTTTAAATAAAAAAACGAAAACGCCGGGTATGGCGTTGTAAAAGAACTTTTTTTTTGGAACTTCGTTTCTTTTAGGACCCATAAAAAAACGAAACTCTTAATAATTTGTTAAAATACAGCTTTTGTTTGTAGATTTTACAGTGTATCTGAGCCCTGTAGAATACAGGGCCTCAGAGGCAATACAATGGCTTGGATCAGCAGTGCTTAGGCACCACGGTTGCCGGAACGGAACTCGGCCCCCTGAAGCAATCCGAAGTCCCAGAAAGCTGAACGCTAAGGCCAGTGCGCTGCAGCGGTCAAACGGTAGCGTGCAGCGATCAAACGGTAGCGCAACGTGGCCTGTAACGTGGCCTGTAACCTTATTTTGGTTAGCGCACTTAGCGGGCGTTCGGGCCCGGGAACGGAGTCACCCTCGGGGAGCGAGTAGAAGACTGACGGCCTATAAGACCTCTGCCTCACACCCTATTCACTGTGATATTTCTTAGTCTGTAAGGTTCAATCAATATACTGGTTCACCACACTTATCAGTGCCTCACAAGCCTATGTTACAGTGATTCTCTTCTATATATTACAGGGCGCCGCCCCTGTGATCCACCTTCCTTCAGTGCCCCGGCAACGGTCGAATGCTGCAGTCAAAGTCTTCTTCGCTCTCAGTGTACTGCGCCGATAGCTATTTGAGCCTATATTTACAGGCATCAATAGCACCTATTTCAACATAATATAAAAAAACAGTTTATAATATTTATTTATTAAATAAAATATATTAATAACTATAATATTATTAAAATACTTAAAGAATTAAATAGCGAAAAGATTAATAAATATTAAAGTGTTAAAAATATCTTTATTATTTAATACTTAATGTTAAAAGGTATGAGCCGTATACAGGCCTAAGGGCCCTGTAACGGTAGGCACTTACAGTGCTCTCTAGTGCAGCGGAATTGTCACACACGAT